>JAGDQP010003975.1:55248-85434 GCA_022664845.1 Lepisma saccharinum | reverse complement strand
CTGATTGGCCTGTAATTTTGAGGGTAGAGTAAGTCTTTGCCAGATTTCGGAATTGTTGCAACTTTCGCAAGTTTCCATTGTGATGGGTAGTAACTATGTTGTAGGATTGCATTAAATAATTTAGTGATTAAGACGAGCATTTTTCTCGGTAGGTGTTTTAAAGCTGAAGGAGAAATTTTGTCAGGTCCTGCTGCTCGACGGTTATGAAGTTTTTTGAAGACAGCTCTAACTTCTCGTGGAGTGATGAGAGTTGTTGGATCAAATGGATGATTGAAAGAATGTGAGTTTAAATAACGGTGTACTGTATTTATAGTGGCTTCATCATAGGGTTCAGCATTAACCATAAATTGTGTTTCTAGGTGATCTGCGAGGGCCTCAGCTTTTTCACTGGAAGTGTACACTAGACCTTGGGATCCGTGTAAAGGCCGATTTATGGTTTTAGGTGTCGTCTTGGTGAAAGATTTGGCTAACGTCCAAAATTCATGAGTTGGTTCTGTGAGAGTTTGAAGTTTTGTGGACCAATTTTGTGCCGCAATGCGTTGAATTCTTAATTTTACTCGTCTCGAAAGAAAATTCCATAGATTTCTGTACTGCGGGTGTCTGGTTATCTGCCATTTTCGTCTCATCCATCGTTTTAGAGCAATTAAGGCATGTGTCCTTAGCTGCTGAGGAGTGAATTGTTGTGCTGCAGTTGGGTGATGACTAGTAGTAGTGGAAGTATGTAGAGCAGATTTAATGGTGGTGGTTATGCTGTCAACTGCTTGTTGAATGTCTTGCGGTGAGTGCAGAGGAATACTGGTGTCGGTGGTTCTGGCAACGAGTTGTGTATATCGATCCCAGTCAGTAGTGTAGACTGGTGGTAACTGTCTGTTGACGATGGAATGGAGCTGATAAATATCCATAATGACAGGAATGTGGTCTGAATCCAGTGCTGAAATGGCATGTGGACCGTCTGTGACAGCAATGCCTTTGATAAGAGCCATGTCCAAAACATCCGGCCTCCCCCCAGCTTTGGGGAAGTGTGTCGGTTCAGTACTTGCTATTGGAGTAACTGTTAATCGTGGTAGTGCATGATAGAGTTTTTTACCAGCTGCGTTTGCATTACGAGAGTTCCAATGGGAATGTTTTGAATTTAAGTCACCAGCAATACAGATGCGTGATCCAAGTGCACTCAGACGGCGTATATCATCAATGTTTAATGGTACTGAAGGTGATTTGTAGGCAGCAATGAAGAAAATATCAGAATCAGGAGTATGTAACTTTATTCCAGTGGCTTCTATGGATTGCAATACAGGCAGAGGAATGTGTTCTATGGATAAATGTGTTTTACAAATGACAGCTGTGCCACCTTTCAGACCAGGACGATCAGTGCGGATGATGGTGTAGTTCCGAATTTTCCATTTTTGATAAGGTTCAAGATGGCTTTCATTTAGTAATAGTAGATCAATGTTGTATTCCTGAAGAAAATATTTGACTAAATGCTGCTGTGTAGAGACTCCATCGGCATTGAAGAAGGCAATCCGTAAATTTCTTGCAGAAGTTGGTTTATTCAGTGCCATCATCAAGTACTGAAACAATAATGTGCACTATAGTAGTAAGTGTAGTAAGTAAGCCAGAATCAGGCGTTAATTTTGATAGTCCTTGTTCCACACGAGTTAGAATTTTCATGATGTTTAGTCCTTGAAAAAGTGTTTTAAGTTGGTTGTAAATTGTTTGAATTGTTGTACCAAATGTGGTTATGTTTGACAAAGTTAGGCCAGTGTCAGAATTTTCTTGAGAATTTTGCTGCTTTTTAACTTTAGGCTTGACAGATGAAGGTTGTTTTTGAGTAGGAGAGAGACTATTGGTGTTGCTTGTAGTTGAAGGCTTGACATTATCTGTAGTAATGTTTTGTTTTGGAGATACTTTTACATTAGCAGAAGCAGTGCTTGCTTTATTGGTAGTACTTGAAGATGTAACAGTATCAATAGTAGTAGTGGCAGTCGATTTCTCACGTAGAGAACGACGTTGTTCTTTGGCGCGTTTAAACAGTTCACAGCCTCTGTAATTAGCTGGATGGTTTCCGCCGCAATTTGCGCAATGAGCAGGAGTGTCTGGCGACTTTTGACATTCAGTGGTGACATGCGGACCGCCACATTTCACACAAACAGGGTCACAGAAGCAAGTTGTCTTAGAGTGACCAATTCTCTGACATGAGTAGCATTGTAAAATGTCTGGAGGACGATAAGATTCAACTAAGACACGATAACTCAGTAGGTAATCTAGTTTATAAATTTCAGGATTGTCAATACTTTTAGGTAAAGAAACTAGAAACAATGGGTACGGGATACGTTCCCTTGTTTGCTTGTCCCTACCAGACATTTGAGTAACAGCTATTGCTGGGATACCTTGATCATGTAAGTCCTTTAGTATGTCTTCCGTAGGTGTATCGATGGGCAGCTTGCGAAGGACAACCTTGAAGGGCCGTTCTTGTTTGCTAATTTCAGTAGAAAATTGGTACTGTTGCTGTTTGCAATAAGCCAGAAGCTTGTCATAGTCACCTCGATTGAGTGCTTGAAAACGGACATAATCTTTTGCATGAGTTATGGTTGGTTTCTGTTGACAGGTTGCAGAGAGAGTTTTAGTAAATTGAAATTTATTTTTAATGCCATATATATACAGAGGTGGTGGCTTGACGGAAGTGACGTTAGTTTTCTCCGATGCAGTGTTTCCATCATTGACAAGTGGTTGATATCTATTTTTTGTGTCTATCTTGGCTACAGAGTCTTGAACTTTGCGTACTTTGGCTGAGTGACGAGGTTTAGTCCAACCTTCTACTTCCATATCACTGTCAGTTTCACTAGGAGATATAGTATTCGGGTTGCTACGAGGCTGAGAATTACTACGTAGTTTGGCATGAGCAGTGTTGACGTCAGGAAATTCACGGTCTGAATTGATGTCATAAGTTGTTTGCATTTGTTCTTCTTGTTGGCTATCAGAGGAAGACTCATTGTTCTCACGATTAGCTGTGGAAGATGGACTAGGATTTGATTTGTCTTTAATTTTGCGAACTAAATTGGTGTTTGCAATTATGTAACGGTCAGGATAACGGGTTCTAAAGTTGAAGGTACCTGTCTTAAATATGGGACGTGAGGTTGAAAAGGCATTACCTTTTCGTTGTCGATTGTCGGGTTTACGACCATGGACTTTGGTTGATTTGTTAGTCTTTTGACCTGCAATCATTGCCTGATTTTCACAAATGACAGTAGCTTCAGGAACTACAGTGGGAGGGGGGGTTGAGGTGGGGTCGGGTGGGTCCGACATGGCCCGGTCAGCGACTAGGCAGATGCCGGTCAGAGCCGGTGGCCCTTAAAAAAGTCCCCAAATTTTGGCCCTTAAAAAAGCAAATTTAAAGGACTTTGAGTGCGATGGGACGGTAAAGATCGATTTATTACTTTATTTTCGCTTTCTTTGTTTACGTGCTGTCAGCGCTTAGTGGAACCTTTGCTGGAACAACTAACACGAGCTCCGCATGCTTCGGAACCTATTACTCAACTGTTATGACAAGTACGAAATAAATTTCATTAAATGTTGTTTTCACTCAATTAGACAAAGAATTCATTCTGCTTTAAAGCTGCGCCATCTCGGTTTCCTACTGTCAGAAGAGCTGTGACGAACATCATTTCACCCAACGGGAGTCCGCCAAATGTTCTTGCATTTCACCTTCCTTGATACCTCGACGTCTTGTTGTTTCCGATTATTTTTAATGCATATCATGGATACAAACTGCTTTCAGTTTCGAAATAAACGTGCCGAAATGACCAGCAAACAAACGTGATATGAGAAAGAAGTGAACCGATGTAAAAGAAAAAAGTTTAAATTAATTATGGTTTATGACATTTGGAATTAGGTACATCTCTGAAATGGATTTTCTAACTAAAATTTGACATCAGTTCTATCATAATATCCTAACTAACTAACTCTAGCTTATGGAACTCGCAAATTCATCGCCGCAGTAACGAACGTTCGCCATTGGATTCTATCCTGGGCAATATCATGCCAGTTTTCATCACGAACACCTTCTTATCGAAGATCTATTCTAATATTGTCATCCCAACGACGTCTCGGTCTTCCCAATGGCCTCTTTCCATCCGGCCTTCCAACCAGGATAGAATATAATCTTCGTTTTTACCCCATCCGAACTACATGGCCTGCCCAACTTAGTCGTCTTGATTTCAATATTCTTACAACATTGGGTGAGTCGTACAGTCCTTGGAGTTTTTCATTATGCAGTCTCCTCCATTCTCCAGTCATGTCGTCCGTTTCAGCTCGTATATCTTTCTCAAAACCGTATTTTTAAATACACGTAATTTATGTTCATCTTCTAGGGTCGTACTCCAACTTTCGCAACCGTAAAGTATTACCGGCAGAATAACCGTTCTGTATATTTTCAATTTCAATTTCCTTGATATTAATCTCGATGTTAGAAGTCTTTGGACTGAAGAGAAACATGCGTTGTCCGATACTAAACGACTTTTTATTTTTTTCGTTACCTTCATTTTTGCTTGTTACGTATGCTTCCAAGTATTTAAATTTGTTTACTTTCTCTATGACCTCATCCGTAATTCTTAGGATTTTATTTCCTTCATTCCCTGTGTTTCGGCTTGTTATCATGAATATTCTTTTATCTATGTTTACGTGTAGACCTATCTCGTAGCACGCTTCTACTAATACATCGGTGTTGCTTTGTAGTTCATCTATATCGTCTATTAAATCTACATTATCCGCGTATACGAATAGTTGATTCAAAGTTCAAACTATTTAATGATAGTCCCTTTTTGTCTCCTTTAATTTTTAAAATTGCTTATTCTAACGCAAAGTTAAATAGTAGCGGGGACAAGGCATCGCCTTGCTTCAATCCGTTGCGAATCTTGAATCTATCTGACATATTATTACCTATCCGTACTATGTTTATGGGATCGCTGAGACACATCTTCACTGGTTGAACCAATTTTTCGGAATTCCAAATCGTATCAGGATACTGTATAACTGTACCCTTTTGATATAATCATATGCTTTCTTAGAATCAATGAATAGTGGTGAACAGTCCCATTGTATTCCTATTTCTTCTCCAAAATTTGCCTCAAGGGGAAAATCTGGTCCAATGTGGATGGATTTCTTCTAAAACCACATTTGTGATCTCCAATTATTTCATCTACGTATACACTTATGCGTGTTAACAGGTTGGCAGTAACGAGATTCCGCGGTTAATATTACAGTCCGATTTATCGCCTTTTTTGTAAATTGGAACTATTATTGAAGTTTTCCATTCCCATGTCCTAAAGAAATAAAATGTGTCTCGCAGCCATTTTTCCATTTCCCCGACAACATTAAACATCCTTACTTCGATACCAATCAATCGCATTGTAACTACGATTCATTGAATGGATTAATAATTGTAAATCAGGATAGTTTGTTAGATATTCTTCTTTTAAAGTTCCAAACTCTAGTTGAAAGTGTCTAGATCTGTGATGCTCTCTTCTTTAAAAGGAAGAATTTTGCGGTATCTCTATCCCTCTTCCGCAGTTAGAAAATTTGGCAATCGATCCTTTAACGATCTATAAAGACTACATTTTCTTTCTTAACTTTCTTTTTTTTTCTTTAATCATTTCCTCGCTAATGTAAGTGCATTTAGCAGAACCAAAGTTCCATCAAAAAATCCTTTCCTTTCATTCTTTTCATTAGCCTTTATTCCTCTTTCCTCTTCGCTACTTTCTTCTTCGGCATTTCTCATTTTTCTCTCTCTCTCACGAGACCTACAAATCATTCTAAATGCAGAAGCAGAAAATGGAAGGGGAAAATGAAGAAGTTCGATATTTCCATTAATCATAGACGTTTGTTGTTATAATTTCGTAGAAGGTGTGTTCACTTTTTTGGATATATTTCTCTCCTTTTTTTGTGTGTCGAACTCTTAATGAAAGAAATAGATATTTGCTGGAGAAGAAATTTCTTTCCTCTCGTAATTAGTAAAAGATATCAAATAGCTGTTTTCTTGTTTAATTCCTTGTGATTGATTACGTTTCTCTCTTTCTCTCTCTCTCTCTTTATTTCTTTCTTTCTTGGATGTCTTTTGTCTTTTTCCACATCTTTGTTTTGAGGTAATTTTCCTTCTTCGCACTCACTTATTTGTGTGTTTTATCTTTCATCTTGTTGCTATGGTTTTTATTTGTGTTTCCTGGATTTATTTTGGTTCAATTCTTGATTACTTTGGAAAAGTATTTCTTGGTATAAGCTTCTTGTCTTCCTCCAGTTTGCTTCCTATATCTTCCTTTTGTCTGGGTTTAATCATACCTTGTTTAATAAGTTTTTGTTCTGCGGTATTTACTATTTCTTGGAAAGCATTTATGATTGATTGACTAGCATGGTACATACATTTCTTCTAATATTAGTACATTCATAATTTTATTTTTCCTTACCTAAAATCTTGTACGTAATTTAGACTTTAAATGTCATTTTTTTACCCTACTCTGTGTTGCTCAAAGCTAACACAGTACCATTCCTAGAGCAGCTCCAGCTAGCTTTGTAGCCTGTAATTAAGACCCTGATAGTTAATTTAACCCTACTCTTGTGGTTATTTCCAGTATTGTGTTGTAATATTAACACGTTGTTTTTAGTGGAATCACCAAATATCTCCTACGGATACAAGAAAAATTTTCTGATAAATAGCAAAAATATTGTAGAAAGTATAGGAATTGGAATTTGAAATAAGTATATAACTAGTTACTAAGTAGAAATTAGCTGCCCTAAAACCAGGGCTACATTTCTGACTTGTAGTTGGATTTCAAACTCTTCGTCAGATTCAAGAAATATCTAAATAACGTATCCTGTGTTACGCCCATAAATGTATCGTTTTGAGACTAAATCTAAATCGGAGGCCTTTGTGTATCCTCGGTGCAGATCATTCAATAATCTGTAACAATGGTTTAAGTGTCGATTTGGTAATAAACAGACAAGTTCCAAAAAACGATATAATCATTCCAGAAGACTTGCCCTATCTAAAGAAAAGTACCCTTGTTTGTTGCAAGATTCTTTTGGTAACACATTAAATATATTCTCTGTTGCAGTGTTTTTCAATTTAATCGCACCGACGACGTTTTATACATACAAGCTGATATTCTGACTAACTTTCCGTTTGGTCATCTCTCTCTCGAGAGCCCAGGTGAGATGTCCCAACGGAAAGGGATAGACGCTTCATAAAAATATACATGTTTAGAAAATATAAGATTTATAATAAATGGTTATATGGTTAAGATTATAATAATGAGAAACGAGAGGACCCTTCCATTACAAAAATAGGAATTGAAAGTTTTTGATTCAAATGAACTGAAATAAACTCAAATAAACTTGCTAACTTGACATTTCTTACATGTGACGCACCAAAAGTAGGCTTACGCACGTTAGGCCTACATTTGTCTTCTATATGCTATCAAGTGAATTTAGATAAGTGAGTGTAATGACTTTAAAAATAAAAGCTAAGCCAAAATAATCCGGGTTATTATTATTTTTGAAATTGTATTTTACGTTAGATGTTTCTCTAACACTGACATTTCAATTTTCTTTTTGTCCCCTTTAAGTCTTTTAGCTTGATGTTTCTATCACAGATCTTGCATTCAACTTCTTACATCTTGCACGTTTCTGTATACAACGCTTGCAATCAATACACTGAATTCAATTCAGTCGTTGAATTAGTTTTAAAATATTCTTCTAAAGTTCCTAAACACGTAAGTTTTATCATTTACTTCAGCCAAACTTTTTTATAAAAAATTTTGACTCCAAAATCATCTGCCGACTATGGGTTGGGGTGCTAAGCCAGCGACTAGAAGGTCCCGGGTTCGAATCCCGGCTGGAGAATGGATATGAATTTTAACTAACATCGCATTCATAATCGTGACGGGCCCAGGTCGAAATGGCCTATAAAAATTAAAGTTTACAAAGTTTTTTTCGGCCTCCGCCTTAGATGCCTAAACGCCATAAATAAAATTCAACAACAAAGTAGTTTTTTTTAATCATCTAAAATATATTCACTATCACTACGAAGAACAACTTTTCTCTTGTGAATGATGAACTCTTTTTACAATTTTACCTCCAATTGTAGATGTTGTCATCCTGTTGGTCTTCTTGCGATCAATGAATTTCTTGTCCAACACTCTTGCTGACTAGTTCCTTTTTTTATCTGCCCATTCGAACAATGCCGCCAACTAATATTAAATTAATACTTGGAGGATGTGTTATTTACTTTGGAGCTTTGTTTGTGGCCAGAAGGACTTGATATTATTCACTTAAACATAATTTAACATTGTAGTTATTGTTTCCATCAATAGAAGAATACCGCTGACACATAAGTTATCACAAAACCTTTTGTACTGTTAAATTTTGAATTGTCATTAAGATACTAAAAGAGCTCGTTAGCTTCTAAAGATGGGACCTAAATATTTTAATAAAGTGAGTTCCGAACCACTGTATTAAATTGATACGCGCTAGATATGAAGCTATGACTATTCGTACAGAAAGCGAGCATGCTAGTCTTTCGTCAAACCGGGAGTCTGTTCATTTTTGTATCACACTAGTGGCTAATAACGCCATGCACATGTACGAATGCAGAGGAAGGAAAAGTTTCTTTCCATCAAAATTGGTCCTTGTCGATTCCTTCCCACATACTTTCCCATACATTATCCCGGTCTGAATCTTTGATACATAGAGGCTAAATAAATTTGAATTCAAATAATTTCTTTTGCGCCAAATCAATAACTCAGATTCCGTATACCGAATAAATTTGCTTTAAAAATACCTGATTGCACAATAGGAGTTACATACACTCAACGAACGTTTTCTTCTTCTTATTTTTTTTAATGAGAGTGACTGTTATTGCTTAGTTGGATGGCAGTAATTACATATATCAATGTTACTGACATGTCTTTTTCATGCTCATTTCGGCCTGCTTCATGTTTAAATAGATAACTTATAGTGCCATAACTTTTAAACATCCAGCCGTACCGTTACGCTAAATGTTGACCCCATCATTTCTGTGAATCTTTCCATGATACTCTGCTTTGTTTTTCTTTCCTAAACACCGGAAACGTTTCTTTCAAAGTTGTAAACTTCTTATTTGGCATTTGAAGACATGTAGATGTTTCAAATATAGCAACTTTCCTGTCAGTGAGTCTTTATTTTCAACACAATTGCTACTTAAAGTTAGTAGCCAATGTTTGTACACAACACAAAATGAAATTATGAATAATTCTGTTATATATTAACTGATTTCCATGAATTAGACTTCAAATGGAAAAGGATAAGCTGCTTTTTACTTTCATGTGTCCAGTTCGTACGTACTTAATACTCCAGCAATGAGGTCAGAATGTATTGTGTCCAAAGGAGGTTTATTATGGACATACTGTATATGTAGTTCAAATTCTTGTATTTCCCACATGAATTCAGAACTACCATTAACATCATTATAAAATATACAAAAATGATGTAAGAGATACAAAAATATTTGATGTGACACACAACACAAAAGTTACTGTACAAAAAAATAGTGCCTAAAGTAACCCCTGTTGAGGGTTGCTCGTAGTAAGATACTTCCTAAATTTCAAGTGCTTCGTACACACTTCATCTTGAAATACACTGCTGGATAATTTTAACTTTTCTACTGTGAGAAAACCACGAAAAACAAAGCTTACTAAGTCGCTCACAAGGAGAAACTACAGTAGTATAGCCAAAGCCGGGCAAAGTGGTTTAATGAGTCATAGCTTTGGAACAAATTACGAAACCCAAGTGTTTAATACACCAGAGAAAACCCTGGAATCTCTCCTACATTCTTCCACCTTAAAATGGGAAAAGCTTTTTGTGGACCGCGGATAATATTTATTAGAGTTATGTGGAATTCAATTTCCCAACCACTATGGAGGAAAAGTGAACATAACTTGATAGCAAATTCATATTTTATGTAAGAGACTTGGGTGTATGGCAGTCTTGAGTGTGTGATATACAAGCAATAAAATATGATTTTAAAATCTTGACAAATTGGAACGAAATGTACAATGTATATAAAATTCTGCCACTTCTAGCGTGTTGGGTGCTCTACCATGTCCAGAAACACATTAATTAATTATATATAAAATTTTACATAATGTTACTACTGTTGTAAATGTAAATGTATTATTTTCAAAAACAATTCGTATCTAAGCTACTCACTATGTTTAAGTATGTTTCATTTTGCCCGATTTTATTATTTTTTTCATTGCATTCTTAAGCAGTGGTATACCTACTCTACAACATTATTATTTGAAGTTATTTCAATCCGATGTCAAATCTGTAACTAATTTGTTTTTCACCAAAAACATTGGAAAACTAAATTTAAAGCAGTCATTACGATATATATTTTATCGCGTTAATTAAGTTTTCTGTTAAGTAGATCTTTGATTTAAGAGCCTTTACTGACCATATTAAAAGAAAAAAATCATATCAGAGCGGAAAACCAACATGTGACGTAAGTGTACAGATTATGGCCCGGGTCCAGAATATGCCCCCCCCCCCAGATCTCTGCAGCTTTCCGTTGGTGCTGGAGGAGGAGGAGGAGGATTATCATGACGGGTTTCATTTGGAAGTTTCGGGCTCAAGAGAGCCCATGCCTTCTATATGAGGTTTATGACGTTGTTGTAAAGGGGGGTATATGAAATTTTGCGAAAGCAACTGTCGCTTTCCCAATGGATCTGAATTGATTCAGATTTTTGACGTTTTACAAGGTGTTGGTTGTCTTAGCGAGGCAAGATGTTGTTTGATTAGGCAGTCAGGCTAGATGGTAAAAATTTCCAACCATAAAATAAGAAAGAATATGTGGTGTGAAAGGTTTAGATGGGATGAGGCATTCGGTGGGTGAATCTGGGAGGTATAGTGGTTCCAAAGTTTTGGAGAACTTGGTATGTAGATTGAGACATACGATGCCAAAATAATCTGCAGTGAGAGTCTAATACGTCTTTCAGCAATGGATAATGTAGCTTCTGTGAGCATATGCGAACATCAAATGTGTGTGGCGCAATGTAAAGAGGTCAATAGTGCGCAATATGGTCCACCGCCATATTGGGCAAAATGCAGTCATAACTGTTTAAAATGAAGGGATTGGGCATTTGAAATGTTTGTACTGAATACTCATCATCATAATGTATAATAATTAAAACGAAGATAATGCCAGTTAATAAGAAGCTATCAATTCCAATACAAAGAATTAGAAGGTTAAAACCAAAAGAAAGCAAGTGTCCTCACGTTTAAAACGACCAGAATTTCAGCAACTGCTTCTAATTGTCCTGAAGAACCGACAATGAGTTGCTCTAAGACTTGCGAATCTTGGTTTTGTTACCTTTGCGTGTTGTAGCTCAAATACGTTCATGAAGAGTGTGTTTGGAATCGCCACTAAAGATCACGGACCATTTCTTTGTCCCTCATGTAAGACGTGACGTTCTAAATTTCTTCGTTTGTGTTACACTTCTTATTTTCTCATATTTTTTCTTCTTGTAAATTATTATTTTTTTTTATTTTTTTTTTACAAATTTTGGCATTTTGTATTAATATAATATCCTTGGTTTTGCAATGTCATGTATAAAACTGTAATAAATCAAAAGCTAAAATGTTGCCAGTGGGTATGGGAAAAGTGATGTATTACTCATCTTTCAAATCTTGCTAAATACTAAGAGATATACATAACAAGAATACATAATGTATGTCATTTCTAGGAAGCAGATTATTTTTTTACATTTGTCCAAATAGTCTCCCAATTTTGTGGTTCAGTCAATTCGAACGAATAAACAGTCCTTCTTAGTGATAAAAACCAACGAGGTTAAGGTGAACCACATTCGGACCTGTTTTTAGATTTTTGTTAAAAGAAATAGGAATGTATAAACAGCAAAAATTTCGGAAAAAGTATACATCATAATTATATTAACATCGCAAGACACATGTCATAGCCAACAGAAGAGCCTTGACTATGACATGTGTTTTGCTTTAACAGACTATCACTTACAACATTTGAGCGGTAATCAAAAATTGTAGCATTTACGAAAATTTTGTTACAAAGATACTTATGCAAAAACAACAAAACATGAAAAACGTTTTATTACTATTTTAGGTATTTTTTTTCTCACTGCAGGGGACAAAAGAATGGGTAAGATTTCGTCTATGACCGTATTGAAGGTACCGTCTCGGCATTCGCCTTGTGAAGCAGGAGAAAATGTGGAAACTGCAGTTCATATCACATCTCTATCCAGTGCTATTCCTAACTGTGTGTCATTATTATTTCAGGCATCGTTTCCTTAGAGGAGCAAAGTGTCGTTTACGGCCTGATTTAAAGTTCCATTTAGGGCCTATGTCGAATTCGAAGTCAATCTCTCTCTTTTTACTAGTCAGAAATAGATCTTTTCTGATAGCTTAACATAATTATAGAAAGAGGAAGGGAGGGAGGAGAGTCACTTCACTCGCCATGTTGTTCATCTCGTCTTCTTCAAACAGCTTGGTTTACAAGGTTAGTGATGTTCCTACCACAATATTGAAATAGAAGGATAAAAACTGATAATTTGCAAAATGTCATCTTCAAAACCAAATGCTACTATGGATGTTATTAAACAATAAAACAAGCAGTTATATCACTGTTTACAAGGTATACATTATATATTGTTGGAAATGAGTGTTTCATTTGTAACTTTTAGGTGTCAGGCATATGGTGGAAATGAGTAAGTATCGCTCGTATCTTTATTCACGGTTTTATCCTACAGGAGAAAACTAAAACTTTCTTATTTTTAGGCAATACATACGATGTCAGTAGATCATTTGCAATATCGTTTGGTAGGATTATAATGAAGATGATAAGCTACTAACCTGATATAATACATGATATGTCCTGGTTATATTACAGGAACTGTCAGTCATTTCTTCGCCACCTTCTGAAATATCGTTCACTTACCTATAATGTTCTCTCTACCTTATTATCACGCCAAACAGCAACCGTTTTTTTATTGCATCAAAGCAGACAGAATTACTTGAATAACAATATTCTACAGCAACGAGGAAATGACAGTTAGGCTTATATATATATCGCATTACTTGCTAACCCTTCCCACGGTGTAGCCAAATTAAAACTAGTAAATATGGAAGTTCCTTGCTAGAAACGAAATGCAGTGTTTCGTTGCTCATATGTTTAGTTATTAGTACTAAAGGCAATATGAAACGGCAAGGTGTGAAAATGTTTCCAGCTCACTATGAAGAAAGGCAGTCGTCGACACAATATATGTTCGCGTGTTTAAATTAATCGCATACCTTTTCTATCTGAACTTCTTTTTTTTGCATGTAATATCGTTGTAAACATTTGCCAATAGGGCGAGACTCATTCTTTTCTGAGAAAAAGTAACATTACAAATAAATATCATTTTACAAAGCAAACTTTTATTAACGATGTGCGTTCTAAGAAAAAATAAAATAAAAACAATATTTGCCATCACATGAATTATTTGCTATGGTATGAGCGCCCTACTCGTTTTCGTCATGTAAGCGTTCAAAGTAATGATGTGTTTCGAATTACAGCGCATTTTTTTAGGTTTTTTGGAAACTTTTATAGTAGTTTTATTATTTTAGTTTTTTTATTCATAAATAGGGTTGTAATTGGACTTTTTAACATCATAAGACGTGTATTGAAATAAACAAAAAAATCCAAATTTTACAACTTTTTAAGTAGTAAATTATTAAAAGATTTTAACACTGCGTTTGGTGTTCTACTTATGGTCTTTATCATCACTAGCGAATACCAAATATCATCCGTAGTTCAATAACTTTAGGCCAAGTTGGCTACGCTGAGAACCAGATGAGATCAGCGGTAATGTTCTTTTACATAGCCATGCATTGGCATTCGTTTTCATTCGGTGTGTACAGTTTCAGATATTTAGCTAAGCTGGAAGTGGATTTAAAATCAACTGAAACCTTGCATGTCAAACCAAAAGTCAAATTAAAGGCACTATTGCACTATCGAGCATGCGCGTCAGCGTGCTCAACAGTTTGACCGACGAACTTGCTGTTGAGGAAGCTAGAGTATACTTTGCGCTTTTACACTATCGAGCTTGTTGATTAGCTTTCTCGATGAGCAAGCTCGTCAGTGTAGGTCGCTACTACTGTACACTATTGAGCTTGCTCGTCGAGGAAGCTCGGACGAAGAAGCTGATCATCAAACTCGACAGTGTAACAACGCCCTAACGCTGACCAAAGTGTGGTTGGAGGCGTTAGGACAGCGTCTCCAAGGTTGCGATTCGAATCCCGCCTTGGGTATGGATGTTTTTCAATTTTAACAAGAATTGCACATACATAATCGGAACATACAAAACTGGTCCATATAAAATAAAGTTCAAACCTTTTACGAATCAAGTTAAATAAAAGCATCTAAATATGTTTTGTGAGTTTAAATTAATTACGCTTCAAGAGGATCCAATAAAGAATGAAACGAGAAAAGAGAGTGCCTTTTAATCTCTGCTTCGTAAGATGAGTGTAGTGACATAGAACTTGGCTGAAAAATGTAATTTCTGAAACGAAGAGAAAATTTTGTTTCAAAACTTTTGTGATTGCGCTCTTGCGTTGGTTGAATTTCTTTTATGCCTTTAACCAACACATTTTCATACAGGATCTACTTCGCAACATGTTTTATTTATCCTGCATCCTTTTCCCTCCGCTATCCTGGCCTGAGCCTTAGATGCCTAAAGGTCATAAATAAAATGCAGATGTTTTATTTATATAATAAGAGGGGCAATCTCAAAATGGTAACGAACTAAGATATTGCATCATATCTGTACCAATAGCAATGTTTTCATTAAAAGTTTATGGCTCGAGAGAATACCATAGCTCAGAACAACGGAAGAAAATATGCCAATAAAAAGGGGAGGAAGTGTAACGTGCAAAACTTCTTAATTTGTTCAAGTGTTGAGGAAAGTTCGATCTTAAGAGGTTTCTTTCAATTGGGCAAAGAGATCTTTCCGTCTCATTTCTTTGGAGGAAAATGCTTTTCAAGAGGAAGAAAATTGATACATGGAAGAAAGAGAATGTAAATGTTTAATTTTGCTCTTTTTGTAATTATTTCGAGTACTTTGCCCTCTCATTTTTCTTCCAAACACATTTCCTTACTGTGAAGAAATTTTGAAAATGGAAGAAGAATGAAACTTTAGAAGAAAGTAGGGGGATAAAAAAAGAAATTGGAACACGCCAGAGAGTACAAAGAGTGGAAGTAGATGTACCAACAAGAGAGAAATATATAGGAAACTACTCTAGCTTAATTGAAGAAGGGAAGCTGTTTGTTGCTCCGTTCTGATAGGCCTTTCTTTTGCTTCTCGGTTTCCTGCTAGAGGGAGTGCAAGGAAAGAGATCAAGTGCTGAATGAACCACAGAGGTCGATCGTTAAACAAGAACAGACAGATGCGTCAGAAAAGTGAGAATATCTTCAGCGTTGTCATATTTCTCGTCATGTTAAAGCGTCTGCCATTAATGCTAGTGGTTAAAGGTGAAATACTCATATGCTTCCTCGCACATGTCTATTCAACAGATGTCTTGGCCTGCATATCTATGTGGATATGAAATACAAAGTACGAATTCAATTGCAACCATTATGAAACTCTTAGAAGGATAGTAAACTTCAGCACAATAATTTTGTGAACGTTATATGGGTATATTGTGCACTTAATTTGTAATTGTAGCACATGAAAATACAATGTCATATTTCAGTATATAATATCAATATCAACCTAACTTATATGTTTACTAGTTTTTCTCTTCTATGCTCTCTTTATTGGTATTGTTAATGTCTTGACCACTGCTTCACTTTAATAAATCAATTATTAGAACATTAATTATGAACATTGTACATTAGTCAATCTTACCTTTTCCCATTTCTTGCCAGGCCAAATTTAGAAGATATTCAAATTTATTTCATAAACTCAGGGTTTCAGTCCCATACTAGAGAATACGAAAGAGGGAGTGGTACTTGTCTACGGAAGCCTCAAGAATAAAGACTTTCTGAGAGTGTTTGAAGTATTTCGGAAACATCCTCAGTTTCGTCATATGAATTTCAGTTTTTGATTGCAAGTACTCCAATCCCGAGATTTACCAAGAACTCTGCATTTATGTATTTGAAACAATCCACATGTATTCAAACATAAGGGTAGTACAAACCATCGTACATCGGCATACCGTACTCCTCTTTTCGTCAGCGTCATTGCAGAATCGGCGAAATAATCAGATTAGCCGATTTCTCACAATTCCTTGTACTCAATATTTTAAATGGGTTTTAAATATCTTGAATTTAGTAAGACTAATTGTGCATAATATTTAATTAATATTATACAATATGTTTCCTAAGATGTACAGTATTTTCTTGGAGATGGGATATAACCTTCGTAAATTACATGCTAAGGAAAAATTTTCTGCAAACAGAATTTCAAGTTGTTTGGGTTTTTAACATTGATTTTGCGATAAAAAAAATCTCACATGCCATGTCTGAGTTGAGGAAGCGCATAATTACGTTGACCATAAGTCCCGATTTTTTTAGACAGTCCTGAATTTTAATGCTGTGTCCCGAAAAATTTAACATCGCGAATTTAACAGAAAAGAGAGCGATTTTACATTTATTTTACTGTACTACTAATAAGCGTTTATAACTAATACGTAAGCAATAAGTGATCAACTAGTCAACAATAGCTTAGTCATAGTAAGTTAAATCATAAATCATTTTTTTTAATTACGTAAGTTCAAAGTAGGAAATTTTAAAGTTATAAAGTAGTTACATTTTTAGTTTGAAAATCAATGTAGTTTTTAACAAAACGCAAGTTCTAAGCTGGCCTGAATAAAAACTGTTGCTTGGATTCGCCCTCACAACACCCAGAAATAAGGGGGTAGGGCTAAGTTAGATCCTTGTAAGACCTGTCTCGAATTTTGGCTCAGAATATATGGTCACCGTACGCATAATAGACGTATATTTCACAATGGATGGCTCCGTAGTTTGGTGTGGTGTGGTGTCTGTGGATCAATCCACAGACAAGTGAGAAACTTCTCAACTGTACATCAGGACGAAAAAAGAAAAGGAGGCTTAGTGAAATGAAGACTGGATATAATCGAGATCCATTTTTCTGAAACTACTGTAAAAAAAATACGTAATCCAGTTTATTAAAATGTGATAGTATACGTTCTCTCACATGTTAGCGAAAGATAGTGCTTTCCAATAGCGATCGATATTGATCTCCGATACCGACCTACGATATCGACAATATAGGCAACGTTATTTGTCATTCGATATTGATTGACATCAAATAACTATATCTATTGAAATCGCAAATCATGTGTTATTGATATCAGCTGACATCCATGTGTTACTGGGTGAGGTTAGTGGCATAGACATTTACGTAACATTTGTATACATTAAAGTTCCCTGTTATTTTTGTAGTTATTTCTTACAGTGTACCGGATCATTGAAAATGAAAATAGTCCTTCTAACAACAGCAACCTTGACAGGAGATCAATAAGAAGAACAGTCTCATGGGGATCCATCGAAAGGCGCAGTACGGTTTAGCAAGAATTATAGGTCACAGGATTATACCGTAGTTAACCAAGGACAGGATTATACCGTAATTAAATTGAAGTTTAAAAATTTAATTAACACGATCTTAGGTTATTGAAATTCTAAGCATTTGCTTTTATCATCCCTTTAAATTTATTTTAAGACCTTTAGGCAACTTTTGGCTCATGCCAATTGTCTTCATTTTACGTAGTAAGACATGGATCATTCGTAATTATGAATATGATGTGTATGAATAACACTTTAAAATTTAAAGGAGAATATTTAGAACAAAATAGACTCTTTCTGTACTTAGATACTATCATGCCTCTTTCTCATCTTTCTGCATTGGCTCTGTGTGAACTGGATGAGACAGGATTCACTTCTACTCATAATAAATGATGTGCGATGTCCTTTCACTGGCTACCATCAAGAACAATTGGTCCTTGAAGATGTGGCGAGTTTACGAGATTTTCTCCACGAAGGTAACATTAACAAGTACGATGCGCTTACTCAGTCAACTGTAAAACTTCAGATAAGCTAAACAAGAGGAGAAGTCCTTACAGGACGTAATTCATGAAAAGTTAGCAAAGGGGAAGTTTCTAGTTAGTTTTCCGAAAATGAAGGTTACTTTATCTCCAAATCGTTTTACATGTGAAAGACGGGAAAAGGCTAAAAGTACAGGAGAAAGTCTCGTAAGAGGAACTTATAAATGGTAACTGCAAATTGTAACAGGCTTTCTGAAGGAAATACAGTCAAATCATAGTACAAATACTATCAAATTCAAATTCTCAAAAATCTTCAAAGTTATTGTTACATCATTTTAAATTCACCTTTGTTGCTTATCATCTGAGGATAGTAACGTATTCTCAAATAAGATTTTGTATACTTTTCTAAGTATTTCTGCAGGCCACGTAGTATTCGATCTATAAGATATTTTCATTAAGGTAGAGCAAACGATAAATACATAATCAGTAAGCTCATTCTTTTGAGAATAGTGCGTGTTTCTCAGTTTAAATACCTTGATATTAAATAATTGAAAGACAATGTGTCGCACAGTCCGATGTCATTTCTAACCGCAAGTTTCCAATCCTTATGTAACTTTGAACTTCACCTGGTTTAAATTTGGCACTGGAAAAATAATGAAGGTTGTAACATGTAAAGGGTGGCTTTTACTATGCCACTTAAGAGGACTATTAGGAAATATTTCATTAGCATAAATTGTTACCTTAGTTTAGAAAACTCTATGTTCAGTGTCGATAGTATGTGTGTGAGAAATCAGACTGTATTAAAATATAAGGTTGTTCAATAAGTTTTGCCTCTTAGGGAATATTTTACTAAGTGAGTAAAGTTTAAAAATGTACATTCAAATGAAAGGTTAGAATGTCATCTTTGAAATGGTAACATCACTTTTTTTTTAAATATGTTCTCCGCCCGCGTCGATACACTTCCACCATCGGTGAACTAGCTTCTGAATTCCGTCAGAGAAAAATGAGGTCGGCTGTTGACACCAAACTAAAAGACGTATCTTCTTAAAACCAAAACATCGCTGAATATTTCCTTCAGATGTTCCTTCAGCTTCTGAAAGAGCCAGAAGTCAAAAGGCACGACGTTCATGTGATATGATACTTGGTGATGATCCGACACAGAAACTCATCTCCCTCCGCCTCGTTTATTATTTGACGGAATGCAGAAACTTAGTACACCGATCGCGGGAATGTATCGACGCGGGTAGGGACTATATCGAAAAGTGATGTTACGCTATAAAAGAGAACATTCCAACCTTTCATTTAAATGTGAGTTCATATACTTCTCTCACTTAATGAGAAAGTTTGGACCTAGGGGGCCAAACTTATTGAACACCCTGTGTATGAATAATTTATATATAGTAATTATTATAATAATTAGCCAGCCCTCGTGGACTAGTGGCTACGGTTGCAGAGATCTTATCTAAAGTGGTGAGCCACGTAGGTTCGAGACTTGTTGCCTACCCTGGCTGTGATTTTCCGGAGTTTTCCTCAATTTTACCAGACAGATGATGAAACAACAGCTAGGCAGAGGCCCTGGTCGCTACCTTCCTTTCAGGTTTCCAGGAAGAGTGCTTGATGCGGAACATAATACTTCAAGCTTGCGACAGACTTAGATCCTAAATGGTAGTAAGCACCACAAATGTAGATTTTAGGAAAATGTTTGAAACGCTAATGTTTATAGACACATTTTAAAATGCACTATTTTTTCATTGGCGGAATTACTCCCATAATTCCATCTTCTGTTTTCCTTCGTTTCTCTCTCTCGTACAAACACGTACATACTTTCCATAGATACATAGAGAAGAAGAGAGGATGAAATACTAACACAAGCACATAATTTCTGCAGAACTACCCATCTCATCATTAAGAGAGGATCGATAACAACACTTCTTCCAGCATGCAAAACTCAGTCGGCATCTGCACCAAGCACTATCCCCCTTCGTAATGAGATTCCTTGTCCTTTTTTTTAAACTTTGCGGAAATCAGAATGGCCGCCGAGACGATGGCGTCACCCATTTTAAGATTCAACTCCTTCTTCTTCATCGTCTTTTTTTTTTCCTTGTCTTTAATAACGAGAGCCGTTAACAGAAAGTACTCGCCTATATTATGTTCTCCTTCTTCAAGTCATTCCTTTCTTATACGGTCTTCCTCTTCCGTTGCTTTTCTTCTGAGTTATTCTTTACCCAAAAACGCCATCGTTGTGTGACAAGCTTTGCTGAAGTCTTCAATAAAGATGAAACTATGTTTTTTGAAGCTTTACACTGTCCGCCATTCCCTCCGTCCAATGCAGTTATCCTCATCAAGTCTGGCAATGGAAGATAAAAACAGAAGTTTGCATCCGTGTGTTTTTCCCCCTCTCTTTCACAAACTAAGTTAATAATTTTTTGAGGGAAAATGTTGTGGAGAGAACATTTACAAACTCATCAAAACTCATTTACAAACTTTCTTTAGTAGGTCTGGTTTATGTTTACTCATGAAGTTATTCTGCTCCCCCCCATTCCTGTTTCCTGTATATTCTATCTCAACCTAAATGAAACTGCAAATTAATGCAAATTGTCGTTTTTTTAATGCGGAATATTTCAGTCAAGGATTTTGAAAACAGCTGTTGCTCGATTTTAAATGTTTGTCTGAATGTTAGATGTTTGTTTGAATACACTATTTCCTATATCTGTGTATCATTGCTGTAACGTGACATTTGGTGACAGCAATTGAAGTTTAGAATCAGTTTTCTTCGTACGAAGCTAGTATAAGAAATATTCATGGAATATGTGTTTTAGAAAATTCCAGATTGGTTTCATGAATCTTGTGCGTCAAAAGCAATGATCGTACTCAAGATTTTTTTTGTGTGTGGGGGGGGGAGGGAGTAGTAGTAGTGACGGACTGTTGTTCGTTTTGGTTGTCACTGTCTCTTGTTGGAACATTCTGGCAAGTCAATACGTCCAGTCGTCATCGGAAAATGTCCACTTATTGACTCAATTAAATAGATTATAATACTGTGGAGCACAGCAGTGATGCTCGTGACTTTGGGCTACTAAAGTCTTGACACAGGGTAGCCACTGAAAACTGATTGTAAAATTTCCAATTTTCTCCAACAGCATGAAACAGATTCCCGCTTGATCAAAATTATGTAAAATCCACTTATCTCTGGAACTACATGGGCTAGGAAAATCGTTTTACAATCAATGGAAAGGTCTTGAAACAGTCTTTAAATTGGCGATACCCTGATTTTTTCAAATGTAAAAATAGGAACAAAAATTAGAAATAATTAGGCAACATGAATGATGATATACAATAAAACTAATATTTAAGGTCTTTGACATTTAGAATTTTACGGAGTGAATTAATTCTGTACTTAGAAAAACCTACCTCATCGTAGAAAATGATTGAATGTGAATATATACACTTACCTACTTAGATATTTTATATTGCAGAAGATCCTTAACCTTGGAACAATTATTTAAAATAAAAGAAGCATTTTCTGTGTGACTTATAAATGTATTTTTCACTTAAAACATTTCTCACTGTTCCAAATTAACTATATTCACTTCACTTTAGTATACCGTCAGTTATTGTTAAGAATAAAGTAAAGAAAAGAATGTTATTTCTTCCAGCCCTATTGAACATCTTTTATTTTCATGGTAAGAAGTTCACACGCACCACACACAAATAGTACTATTACGTAAAATAGATGAAGAAAGTTAGTTATTTGCTACCTGTACTGTTGAACATCCATTACGCACAAATAATAGCATCATGTACAGTGTCTTTAACAAAAGCAGGGTTTTCTACAAAATATTTCTTTTCACACCGTGCACTTATCTGTTCATTTATCACAGCTGCTTCTATCTGTGTATTTGCAAGAAGTTTGGACCTTTTCTTTCCTTTGCTGCTCGTTTCTTTTCTTGTTCTTTTTCCTTCTCATTAGCTTATTTTCCCTTCTTCTTTTCCAAGTTTTCCATGTACCTAGAATGTGCATTTTTGCATAATGTATCATGGACTTACTTTTCTGTATGCATTTGACACCAGCAGCTAAGACAGCATCATACACTTGTCTCAATGCAACCAAACTCTCCTCTCTCTGATTTTCTACAACACATCCTGAATTGTCTGAAAATCCCCTTTCCAGAGTAGAATTCCCATGGGATAATATCAAAATACATTTTTTTCAAAACTTACCAATTCCTTATACTTCTCAGAATCAAAAACTGCATTCAAAAGTGGTCCAAACTTCCTTAACTTCTTTTGTATGTTTTACTTTTAGAAATAAAATCTGTAGCTGTAATTACTTGATGATTCTCATTTTTCACAACATCAGTCTAAATTCCTGATAATGAGCGCTTATTCACAAGCTCACTGAGACATAATGTCAATCGCTGTTCAGCTATACCTGAATTATTAAGGACGAGAGAAGGATGTAAATATGAAATTGCCTTCGTTAACTTGTATTTTAAAGGAGATCTTTCCATGATTTTCTTGGCCATCAGTGTAAGACCCTTTGCATGCTGTGTACAGTTGTAATCTATCCAACTCAGTTATTGCACCAGATTTTTTTCAGTTTATCTTTCATGAAAAAACCCACATCAAGTCTTTTTTGATACAAGGAAGTTGTCACTTTTCGATAAATCAACTTTTTCTAATGACTTTCTCCTTCAAGTACTTGCACTTTAACGGAATCTTGCATCAGTGAGTATGTTAAGAAAGTCAGTTCTGAGTGTGAAAAAGGCCCCATTGGCACATCCGTTTGAAATTCGTGTAAGAAAGGTTCAATCTGTGATGCAATTGTTACAAAAAACTTATAATTTAGAACCATGGAATTTATCCTGTACAGCTTCTTTCACAGTATTGAAACTGTTTGACGTAGGAGCGTTATTACTTTGTTCAACCTGCTGTACATATTGACAAATGTTATGTAGCATTTCCAAAGCCCGTTTGGCAACATCACTGTTTTCTACCCACCCCACCATAATGTTTCAGAGGAAAGATATCTGAGCCAGTGAAATTAGAATAATCCCATCTTAGAGCTGGAGAATCTTTACATAAGTAATATAAACTATTAAAAATTCTGCCAATCGCCATCCAGTTTTTTTCATTCCAGTCTTAAAAGCTCCGTGCAGTGTATGAAGACCACAACTACCTATATCTAACAGAATAGGACTGGCGGGAAACTCCTGCAATTCAAGCTACAGCTCAGTAAGCAGTTTGAAATTCACATTTGACCCATCCATCGACACTTGTATTATTTTATTAAGATAATCGGGAATTGTATTCTTAATAGCATTTAATAGATCTTCAGCTGCAATGTGGCCTAAAAAAAACTGACGAAAAATATTGTGTTGAAACTTCATCATCATGCCAAAATCTTACAAATCCATTTTGCTGTTTTGGGGAAATCTTGCTCAGGCATTCACCAAATGCGATAACTAAATATTCACAGCTTTTAAAATTATTTCTTAGTTCTAAATGAAAGTAAGGAGCAAGTCCGTAGACAATTGTATACGCTACCTTCGTTCTTTGCAGTTGCACTTTTGATGCAATATCGCTATCGGGAAACATCATTCTAAAGCACAGCACACAATTAGCTGCAGTTCGGAAAGAAATATGGTTCATAACAACATGCAAGCACCATGATATGTTTTCCTTTGTAACTTTTTCTGAAAGGAGAAATCCTCCTATATGTTCACTGTTTACTGCAGACGAGCTAGGGCTACTAATTTCAACATTTTCTACAGGTCTATCTTTTATGCACTCAGAATTAGTATTGTTTGCCACTTTAGTTGTATTTTGCTTACTGGTTTTCCGAAAAATACATCAATCTGCAATGATTTTGCTTTGTTCTGTTCGTAGCTTAAATGTTTAGTAGATTTTGCATGACTCCTAAGCGCAGTTTTTCCCATAATAGCTATGTTTCTGTTTTACTTACACCACACACACAAAGCAACAGTATTAATTTTCGGATCATTTCTTACCCATGGAAATTACAGTTCATACGATTGCTGGTACGTTGTATTTCTTTGTTTTGAACAAGCCATATTCAACACATACACAAAAACGTAAGGATGATGAAGGTAATGCACTACGTGCTACAATTGCCAGGTCAAAGTATCTAAATGGTTCCAATAAGATGCAAGCTGGTACTGTGACAAAAAGTTTTTGTGACTTGAAAATAGGATAGGATTGCATTTTCTTAATAAGCAAATTTTAATTACCCCCTGCAATATTTTAATTTCGCCCTTTGCCTGAACAGAGTGAAATGCTCATACCTGGCATGACTGCACAGCACTATACCGTATAAGGGTTCATTTTCATGCCCACTTGCGTTGCTTTGCTTTGCTTGCGGTTTGGGTGAATAGCCAATTCAAACACGTATTACAACAATTAATAAAACTACACCACGAAACACAACGTGTTCCAATTGGCTACTCACCCAAATCGCACGCAAAGCAAGCAACGTAAGCTTTCATGAAAGACAGCCCTTACGTAACAAAACACGTGCTTCAATTGGCTACTCTAATCGCAAGCAACGCGAGTTTTCTTGAAAATAAGCCCTAACACATCAATAACAAAAGCTGTGAGAAAGAGTGATTCGCAACGTGCTGTCATAACCTCTCCTTTCGTTAAGGAGGGGGAAAGGCAAATCCCCATGCTAGCGTGGTTGTAATCCCCATATAGTTTTAATGGATATAATGGATCGAGCCTAACTAACGTTACTGTATTTTAATGGTAGAGGGAAATAACATAGTATAATTGTACGATTCTTATAGAGTAAGAGAAAGTCGCTTGTTTGGCAGACTTGCGTTTGCGGGTGTTCTTTTAGCGCCACAATGCAATAAGACATTCGTTTGTCACGCTGCCAGTGACCTCTACTGGGAAATTGCTAATGAAGTATTCTGCTATTGCCCATAGTTTCAGAATAAGGCAGGAAATCAAATTACTTTATCTTCGGTATCCCACTTTTGATTATGGGACAATATTATTTTGAAAAGCGATTTCATTCACTGTATCCACAAAACGCGCACAGTAAAGTTTTTGCTGAGTTTATCGGTTATTGCGAATGTTAATATTACCTACAATGTGGAAAACTACCCGAATACATTTCCGATCACCTAATGACATTTCCGAATATTTCCTCTTTTTGTTTAAGTACAAAAATCCACGAACATTTCCCGATTTAGTGGCCGACATCACATCCGATCGGTTGTCATAGTAGCGATTAGAGAAATAATGAATCGATGGTAGAAAAGATAGCTGTTAGACTTTGAGGAATTGTTGATTACATCCTTGACTAACGAAAGCTGATTGAGAGGGGGAAAAAATGCAGTTGACAAATAATATAGTTCTGCTTATGTATATCGTAGAGGGAATTAACGGAATTAACAGCGTACCGAAAATCTATATGTAGCCTACAGTGTGTTTAAATCGTCACTATGGATTTGAATAACAGTTTGCTGTTTAGTATGTGTACTAGAAAGATCTAACGTACAGTACATTTGCTGTTCAATAAGTCTACTGCATACTCATTGTTCAGCGACTTTATGAAGTAGCTATAACGTAGCCACACTTCTCAAGTTTTTGCCTGCATCATTAATCTGAGTTTAGTATTGTTCTGAATACTATACATTTTTGTCACACACACACACAAAACCATTTTCTAACCAGATTCTGAAGCGCGAAGCTGTATTTAGAGATATTACATGGGAGATGGTGATATCTCTAATTAATCACGCAAATGAATAATTACGGTACGTGTGACGCCAATGTTTCTACGGGAAGCAAGCAGTAAATAAGCAGAGTAATGGGTGTGTCAGGTCTGTCTTAATTAAGGACATAAATGCAAGATGGAGCTGCTCATCTTTCGCTTACTTATACTATACTGGGATATTATTACGGTTTCGTAAAGCAGGTTAAACAAGATTAAATGCATTTGATTTTAAAAGACACAACATTGATCGCCGCTATGCATAAAGAATTTTTAGATATTTAATTGGATTTGAAGAATACATTACTGAAACTTAATCGAAGAATAAATGTACACAAAACCAACGACGAAAATGTAAGGAAAGAGCTTATGCATAGTAAATGCATTTTTACACTCAACTAAATAATATTTTTATATTATATATTTGTTAAAAACTGATAGAACTAAATTATATTTTCTTTTTTAGATTTAGTTTAACTTGTAAATTAGGGCTGTGGTTGACTGTAAACTCTCTAACCTATTAAACGAAGAGTAAAGAAAAAGTTTATGGTTGCTGTTTATCCATCATTTCACACACAAAGTTCTGAATACATGTATATCAGTTAAATATATTTTTATTAGCATCGTTTTTTTTTTTTTTTTTTTTTAAGTTTCCTGTTTCATACATTTAGACAGATGTGGGGACACCAGAATTTCCTCTCTCAAGTAATGAGGTGTCTGTCACACAGTTGGAGATGACATCGTCGACTAAAACAAAGCGGAGCTGCTTCAACACAACAAGGTGGAAAAGTTGTGGTTTACTGATAAAAACATTTATATTGTTATGTAATAAAAAGAATACTTAGAAATTTTTTAACCATTATTCAGATTTATACAATTACTATTTAAAATATAATTCTGGTACAGTTATTTCTTTTAATTTTTAGATGTGATTACTAAAAATTACTCTGTAGTGTTTATACTGATCACAGTGATCAGCAACAAAATTGAATGATAAAATTTTCTGAGAATCATTTGTTTCAAATATTCTTGGAATTCAAGAGGTTCCTCATTATCGTCATTAGCGATACTGCAGAATTTCTATGCAGCCAACTATATGCTTTCCGTGACAGTTTACAATAGATGTAACAACATTCAAACAACTCTTGGACAGTTATTACTTAGTCCAGATAGTGAAGTGGTGACGATAGCTAACTTTGGATAAAGTGGTCCGGATTCAGGTCGCGCTCACGCACGTCACTCTGACTAAGATTTTCCAGGATTACTCCTAGTACTACTAGAATAATTGCGGATAATACATATATTAAGGCTTTGGATTATATCATCCCTATCCTTCCGTCGAAAGTATTATTGCCATGGGCGCGCTATTCCCCCATCTTTTGATGGGTTTAGGCGTCGCGACGGCTATCACCTGAGACCGTAGTAAAACAAAGCACAGTTATGCTCAAGTAGAACATATAAAATCTTACTGCATTTCGTAGAATCTTTGAGTTTTACATTTTGATTAAGTACTCCACTCTCCAAAAGGAAATGGTAACGTTACTGACTCTCTTACTTCAAAACTTTTTAAGAGTTACAGTCGAAAAAATAGTTTTATTCAATTCCCATATGCTCTGACTTCAACATTTTTTATACTGAGGCATACACACACACACACTGCAGATTACAAGAATTTTAGTATAATCTGTAATACATGTGATTTTCACGCCATTAGAAAATGTAATCCTTCTTTGTTGTTTTAAGTCTGTATTCTACCAATGTGACTACTATAAATACTTACATCACGTTCCGTCTAGTATTGTCCAGTAATTCAAAATATAAAAGGGAAAAACTGTAGCGTTGCGGAGTTTCAAAGTGAAGAGTTGTAGAATATTATTATGAAACAGATTCTCCAAAGTTTACTTCCCGTGTTTATGAAGAACAATTTCTCTGCACGCTGCAGTTTTCGTAAACTACAAAATAAAGGAGTGAAGAGTTACAGAGTAGTTTAATGAAATAGACACGGGTTGGAGGTGAAGTGGTAATAGATTGAGCAAGTTATGCATTATGTCCGACACCAAGCGTTATCATATGATGCACTGCATTTACCGGAGAATAAAAATTCGATGGGGGAAATCTATTCCGTCACACCGGTAGCGCCCAGTAGCGCAGTAGTTTTCAGTTCCTGCATGACGACGTTTAACAACAGCATACGCAACTTCATGTGGCACGCAACCACCTACGATTCCTGGGTAAACATCACGTTAGATTTTTTCTCGGCTCATGCGTTCATCTGTTTTGTCACCTATTGAACACGTACACCAGAGTCCTTCATGGCGATAGAAAATGAACTCTGACAACACGTCGACACCACATGGCTTGCCATACAGTAATCTCTCAATTGATTACTTAAGTTTAGTCAAACTAGGCAAAAACAAAAATAAAAAACTTTCAACTGAGGAAAAGAAGATAACCACAATGGCAATATGGAACCAAGAAGTAATTGTTTCCTACTAACGTAAATATACCTGAAAAAAAAAAACTATTTAAACATCTGGCTTCAATAATAACAATTTCATTACAAAAATATCCAAGGAGGCGATTACAAAACCAAATAAAGTCAAAAATTGAATATATATATATACATATTAAAGAACAAGTAAGACAAGAATATATACAGTGTAATTAAAAGTTGCCACCCCTTTATCTCGTAGCAGAGTATTTTGTTTGAAAAATCTCGAAACACGTCAACTCTAGTTTCGAGGGGGACGAAATATTGTGACAATTTTAAGTATGCTCCACCATCCTCCACAGTCAAGTAGCAAAACCTTCAATTTTCTTAAATGGCAACATGGGTCGAATGACATATCATTTGAAAGCTACTTCGGCTCTACTTACAAAAATGATATTATTTTTGAATTTGACTAAATACTTTGGAAGACATCGCGTTGTATACTTTTTCTCATTATGTACTGTCAGATCTCTAAAAATGTAACATTTTACCCTATTAAGTCTTATAAAGACCCTCAACCACTCGTCAAACAGTAGACGAGGGCTTCTAGGAATATTACTGAGTTAAATTTGAACATACTGAAACATCCTCCGCGGTCTATTGGCAAAACCTTCAATTTTCTGAAATGGCAACATGGATCGAGTAACATATTTGAAAGCTATTTTGATTCTAATTGCAAATTTAATTTGATTAAATTGGAAGAAATTGCGTTGCGATACAAGTCCAAGGATCTACACTGAAACACATACACAATATCCCGAAAAATTAAATGTTTGGGCTGGCATCTTTAGTAACCGGATTATTTTTCCCATCTTTTTGCCAGATAACTTGAACGGACACACCTATATTGATTTGCTACAGAATGATGTGGATCCTATGATCACAGAAATAGTTGAAAGTGATTTAACTTACTCGGAAGATATTATATTTTTCCAACAAGATGGAGCGCCACCACAATATGATGCGTAGGTTAGGCAGTTTTTCGATCAGAGTCTGCATAATCATTGGATTGGTAGGAGAGGTCCTATTGAGTGGCCTGCAAGGCCCCCTGATCTTTAAATTTCGTTTTTTTTTTTGTGTGTGTGTGGGAGCACTTAAAATCTAAAATCTACGCCACAAAGCCAAATTCACCACATGAATACGGCAAAGAATAGTGGAAGAATGCCTACAAATAACACAATAAACCCTACAGAACGTTCGCATTAATTTGGAGCAACGCCTTTACTACTGTATACAAGTTGAAGGCGAGTACTTCGAACATAAAAACATTGGTAAATTTTATTTTTATATGGGCCAGTCTAGTAACTTTAGACTTCGGCCCATCGCGATTCGCTCTTTAGCCATTAAAATCCACATCCATACTCCTGCCGGGACTCGAATCCGGGACCTTCGATTTGTTGGCCTACCACTGTAGACCGCACGGTTACCCGGCCGGCGGCACTTCGAACATCTAATAAAATATTTTTCTGTTACAAGTTTTGAATTTTACGGAGTGTTTCGAACTGTATTTACTGGCACAACATTTGTCTTTATCAGAAAATAACTTAAATGTATAATTCACAATCGTTTATCACGTGATTTCTGTCGTGACAGGCTAGATTTAATTGTTACACCAAGATCAGTAATAGAATCGACTCGAACTAGTGGAGAGTTGTTAACATTGTAATCAAATTTTAAATAGTCGTATAGAACATTACACTACATTTGGTATTGTTTAATTATAGTATGTTTGATTTGCACAAGTTGGAGACTGCATCGATCTCCTTACAAAATGATATTAATGCAATCTCCAATTGGTGTGAAACAAACATGCTATTATTAAACATTTCTAAGTGTAGTGTAATGTCCTATACGACTATTT
>JAGDQP010003975.1:1021-50248 GCA_022664845.1 Lepisma saccharinum | reverse complement strand
TAAAACGTTTGAAAAAGTGTGAAAATCATACCTAGTATGGTGTGGAATGGACGTATACAGCTCCTGAATCGTGGCGTGTGGAATGTTGTACGATTCTTCCTCCAAAACATGCTCCAGTTCCTTAAGGGATGATGGTGGAGGGTAATGAGACCGAACACACCTTTCTAACACAGACCACAATGGCTCAATGATGTTCAGATCTGATGATTGTGGGACCCAGGGGAGGTGTGATAGCTCCTGGTCATGCTCCACAAACCATGATTGCACCGTTTTTGCAACGTGACAGGGTGCCAAATCATCTTGGTAGATGCCATCACCATCCGGGAACAATGTGTGGGCCATGGGTAGAACCTGGTCCCCCAAAATGGCCTCATACGCCTTAGCATTCATCATTCCATGCAGGGCTATGATGGGACCTGCAGAAAACCACGATATCACTGCCCATACTGTAACAGAACCACCCCCATGCTTTACAGTTGGGCGCAGACAGTCTGGATCATAGGCCTGCGACGGTGTTCTCCATACGTAAACACTACCGGTTGTTGGAAACAAGGTGTAGGTCGATTCATCGGAATACATTACGTGTTTCCACTGATCAAGCGTCCACTCCTTGTGGTCCTTGCACCACTGGATACACCGCTTCTCATTTACTGCTGTGACCTGAGGTTTGGAGATCGCGGCCCTGCCATGAATTTTCATTTTATGAAGTTTCCGTCGCACTGTTTTTGATGAAACCGGGTTCTGTAGGCCGGAATTGAGTTCAGACGTAATTTTCATTGCAGTGTCTGCGTTTTAGCTGCTACAATCCGTTTTAATGCCCTCCTGTCCCTATCGGACAGGATTGTCTTTCGACCACTGTTGTGCTTTGCAGACGTTGTTTGCCCGTGTATTGTGTATGCCCTCGTGACATTGGACACAGTTCCTGTCGATACCCCCACAATGGTCGCCACTGTTGTCTCTGAAGCTCCAACCAGACGGGCACCAACGATCATGCCTCTTTGGAAGTCTGTCAGGTCGCCCATTTTACCGCACCACTTGCACACCACGACACTCACAGGTGAACTGGGTACAACTAGCGGAAGAGAAAGGTCCACATGACACATTGAAAACAAAACACGATCGGCAACCGCAACACGTGGTGTACAGTGGCGGGCCACACTTACGTGTCCTGTATGAAGTGTTTTTAGATTTTTTGTCCAACCCCTATATATATATAACATCCCTTATTTACTAGCAGATTCAAACAAGGGAACCATAATTTGAACTATATAAAATTGTAATCGTTATCTTGTATCAGTTCCAAAAACGTTAAAAAGAAAGGATAAAATTCAAAATTCAATTTCAGAAACGAGAACAACGTTCATATTTTATTACAAATTTCACTAATTGCTAATTCAAAATTGTACTTACAATCCGTGAAAACTCAGTGATTCAAAGCCCCATCCGGTAATGAAACTCCTTTAAATTGAGATTACTTCAAAGACTTCAAATTTATCAATGAAATTTGAAATTAAATAATATATTTCACCGGCGTGTTTGTTAAAAATCAATTAGATTAATCCAGTATAAACAAATCTCAATACTCGGATCAAAGGAATTTTAATTCAATGACAGTAATTTACCATTTCCGAATTTTACATAAATTAAACTTCAACTATGAAACAATATCCCCGAACGGCCTGAGTCTTAGATGCCTAAAGGCCATAAATAAAATTCAAATATATACGAAAAATTATAAAGTAGTATTTTCATTTCAATTTTATTATGAGTGTACTGATCAAGAGAAAGAACAAAATTAATACGAAAATTAGTTGAATATGTTTAATCAAATTATTAACTAATTTCTGACAGTATAATCACACCCACCATGTACTCAGTTTACATCCATTGAAGTTAAAACAAACCATATAAATTTTATCCACTCAAGATGTTGAATTATTGATAATTCGGTGCCTCTAAGAATATCTAACCTGACACTGCACTCTCACACCATGCGCTCATTTAACTTGTCATACAATTAAAATAATTAAAGGATCTAGATTTTATCCCCTCAACGAACTCGTATGAAAATTCACAGCCAAAAGATATCTAACCTGACTCCGCACTCACACCATGCGCTCAAACCTAAAGATCTCACTCTATTTCAGATTCTACCCGACTAGAAAAACAAAATCACAGAATTAATCCTTAAACTCAACATAAGTGTACTACCACTTCCTATTAAATTTCGCTTGTAAAATAAATTTCACTCCTCGACAATCGTGAAATTAAATCTTATTTAACCTGATTTAGGTATCACTTATAAAAGAATATCCTGGGCAATTAAGACTAAATCAACAATCTAACTCAAACGATATATATCACCCTATTTGCTCAACCCTGAAGAAAAACTTTCGAATTTAAGTAACCTGACTTGATAAGTGAATTTTAATATTCTACTAAGACTCTAACACTCGAAATATAATCCAATTAATTCGACTTCTCCAACTTAGCAACAAGCTTAGACTCAATTTAAAACCAACTTAAAAAGATCTAACCCATCTCCACTTACTCACACCATGTGCTTGACCCCGGAAGTAATTCACGCAATAATCATTCCAACTTGAGAAGAAAATAACTCCATTTGTTTAATATTAAACAAACCTGAGCGTCATACCAGAATAATCATACAATCCCTCACGCGAATTACTCGGTACCAAAACTCACACAGCAATGGATTTAACCGGACGTCACGCACACCATATGCTCCATCGAAAAGGAACTCTCACGCGTCAACCTTTCTCACACGAACAGCAGAACCTATCCTGATCTCCTTTAGATGAAAATTTAACCCCAACTCACTTAATCAATCCAATGCGGGAAACAATTCAATTACTTTATCTAACCTGACCTAAGCCGAAAAAACAAGCATCTGTTCCTTCCAAAATGATTCACAAAAACCAGGGAAGAAGTTAACCTACACAATATTGCAAAATTAAACAATCTGTACTAGTCCTTGTTTTACCCAGATGATACTGGAAACCCCTAACATCAATCCAAGTGCAAGGTAACTTTCATACAATTTTAACCGCGCTGATTAAACTGTTTTAGGACGAATTATCTTATAACAATTATCTTTAAGATGTTCAGTTATGGATAACGCACTTCCTCTCGAAGCTTATTATTGATTTAAGGACGAAGACTCAAACATTCGAGTTGAAAGATTGAAAGAAAAATTCTCAAAATTATTATGCTTCACTTACCTTATTTAAGTTCCACCCCGTTATAGCCCTCAAAAGTTCAATATCTCAATCTTAATATTGATTTAGTGGTCTGGAAGGAAGGAAGGAAAAATGTGACGTTTGGATGAATGAAGTTCCGGGCGTGAGCACATGCCTTCTATTTGAGTTGAAATGGCGGTAATGAAAGAACGTATTTATTTTAATAGAGTGCAACTGTCGCAACTCTAAAAAGAATCAAAGGTCAGCGAGGCAAGATGTTAAATAAATCGGCAGTCAGGCTTCGTTGTTGGGCTTCAAGAAAAATTTTGGGTATATGAGTTGGGTTATGTAGGATGTGGCATTTTGTGGGTTAATCTTGGAGGCTGAACAGTGCCTAAGTTTTGTAGGATAGCATGTGGCGATTGTGACATTCTGAGCCAGAAGGATCGGCAATGTGAGGCGATTACATCTTTCAGAAGAGGAATATCCAGATCTTCGTGTAACTGAACTATTGATGTGTCACGTGGGTGTCCTGTGATCATTCGAGCAGCTCTATTTTGTACTCTCTGAAGTTGTATTTGAGTTGATTTTGCTGAATGCTGTCATGCTGGTGCTGCATATGTTAGTTTCGGTCGAATCATCATGTTGTAGACATGTAGTCTAGATTTCATGGAAAGTCCATTGTGATTATTGAGTATGGGATATAATGAACACGTGCGTCTTGTGGATTTGCTGGCTGTTTTGAATGTGTTGACGAAAGGTGAGTCGACGATCAAGTTCGACTCCTAGGTAGGTTGCACTTGGACTGTACGGGAGTTGAGTACCAAACAGAGTAAGTTGATGCTGCGGGTTACTACGTCGTTTCGTGAAATGTACCACAGTAGTTTTGTCAGGATTGGTTTTTAGTCGCCATTTAGTAGACCAAGTCTCCATTAAATTTAGATGCTCTTGAGCGTAGCGTAAGGCAAAGTCTATGTGGTGTGAGGATGCGAAGATGGCTATGTCATCGGCGAAAGTAGCTATTTTGGTGTGTGGATGCATAGATACATCAGCAGTATATAAATTGTAAAGAATGGGCGCCAGAACAGATCCTTGTGGTACCCCTGATATAATGGAGTATTCTTGAGATTGGCTACCTTGATAGGAGACGAAGAAAGATCGGCGATGTAGATATGATTTAACTATCCGAATATATTGGTGCTGAAATCCCTGTATGTGTAGTTTATATAAGAGACCTTGGTGCCACACCTTGTCAAATGCCTTGGAGGTATCCAGAAAAATGCCAAAGGTGTGACTACGTCGGTTAAATTGAAGTGTAATCTCTTCCACAGTGCGGACAAGTTGAGCAACAATGTCAAACTGAGGTCTGAACCCAAACTGATGTGTTGGAAAAAGGTTGTGATCCTGAACAAATTTATATAAACGAGTTTTGAGAAGGCGCTCAAATAGTTTGCTGATAACAGACAGAAGACTGGTGGGGCGGTGATTTTTTGGATATAAAGGATCTTTACCCACTTTAGGGATCATAATGACCTTAGCTATTTTCCATTGTGGTGGAAAATGGCTCTGCTGAAGCATTGCATTAAAGATACGCGTCAATAGGACTAGCATCTTTCTTGGAATACGTTTACGCGCCATTGCAGAGATTTTATGAGGACCCGCAGCACTTCGTCCACGCATGTTCCGAATTGTACGTTGAACCTCTCGAGGAGTAATTAGAGATGCAGGATCAAATGGTAGATTTAATTGTAAATTATTTAAATGTTGATGGACCAGATGAATGGTGTCTTCGTCGTATGGTTCTGGGTTTAGGCTAAATTGAATTTGTAGTTGGTCGGCAAAAACTTCAGCTTTATCTAAATTATTGTATACTAGGCCTCTAGTTCCGTGAAGCGGTCTGTTTGATTTAGTTCCTTCCAATTTTGTCAGAGATTTGGTAAGTGTCCAGAACTCGTGGTTGGGCTGAGTAAGTGTCTGTAATTTATTGGACCAGTAATGGTAGACTTGTCGCTGGAGTCTTTTGCGTATCCGTTTTTTGAGGTTATTCCAAATAGTTTTGAATTGGGGGTGTCTGGTCTGTTGCCATTTTCTTCGAGCCCAACGTTTCATGAGGATGAGTATGTAAGTAAGCAGATCTTCCGGTGTAGGTTCCAGTCGGTCGGATACTTTCCTGGTAGCTCTGGTTGTTAGAAATAAAGCAGATTTGAAGTTTGCTGTAATGAGATCTACTGCGTTATTGATGTCATCAGGAGAGTTTAAGGGCGTATTACAATCAGTGGTGCGCGCTAGCATTTCTGTATAATTGTCCCAATCTGTTGTGTAGATGAGTGGCAATTGATGGGAATCCAGAGAGTGTAGATGATGAATACACAAGCAGAAAGGTATATAATCAGATTCCAGTGCAATTATTGCATACGGTCAGTTATTTGTATTCCCTTAACAAGGGCTATGTCCAGAATGTCTGGACGACCACCATTTCTAAGAAAAAATGTAGGTTCAGTGGTAGAAACTGGGTATACATCCAATGTTGGTAAGGCGTCATAAAGAATTGTACCTGACGTATTCCGGACTCGTGAGTTCCAATGTTGATGTTTACAGTTAATATCACCTGCGAGAATTACATGTTGACCAAGGGCACTGAGATTTCTAATGTCATCTGGGATTAGTGGAATGTCAGGAGGTTTATATATAGCAATGAGTATTATCTGTAGGTTTTGTGAATAAAGACGAATTCCAGTAGCTTCGAGTGAATGAAGAGGTGGAAGAGCAATTTGCTGTGCTGGAAGATGATTTTTAAAAATAACCGCTGTACCACCTTTCCTACCCGGTCGATCGGTTCGAATGATTTGGTAATTGGAGATTTTAAAAATATTTTAACCATTTCATTATTTCAGGAAATATTGGACTTTTAAAACGGTCCTTGGAGCAGATAAAGGCCTCGGCCTAGTAGATCTGTTATAGTGTATCTATGTGAATATATAAAATTGAATGAATATATTATAAGTGAAAAAGCTATATAAACGAATATATTAAGAAGTGAATAAGTTTAGAATATTGAAAGAGTATTATTATGTGATTGATGGGCTCGTCACCTCTACCGAACAAAAACACCAGAGGTGCAAAAAGTGGAGCCAAGTTCTTTAGCTCTAAAAAGGTGTGAAATGGGAGACGGATGAGCCAAGTTCCTTGGTGACAGCATGTAACAGGAACAAAGGAACTTGGCGCGAGGTGGCAAGTTTCATGATCCTCAAGCTATAAAGGTGGTGGGGATCCTAAAACCCACTACGTCCACCGCCACCAGCCCTAAGGCTGTTGCCAGCTCGCGCCAAGTTCCTTTGTTCCTGTTACATCCTGTCACCAAGGAACTTTGCTCATCCGTCTCCCATTTCACACCTTTTTAGGGCTAAAGAACTTGGCTCCACTTTTTGCACCTCTGGTGTTTTTGTGCGGATTTCACAGCTTTTTGTACGTGTATAATATATATACTCGCTCGCTCGGCCTCGTTTAGGTCCTCGCCCCACGTAGATGGCTGCGCCCCCAACTTCGAGTTTTTGGATACTTACGCCCCTTTATCGTAACCACTCTCCAGGACACTGTGCTTCCATGTTGCAGATTTTTTCCCATACCCACCACCCGTGGGAATGATATATTTATTGAAACCATAGGGAAGCTTTGCCATATTTATTGTAACCTACTTGTGATGATACAGCAAATTTGCTTCCTGCTGGCGGCCCTAAAATCCACCACCACCAACCCTAAGGCTCGAACATCATCTGGTGTTTTGCTTGGATTTCACAGCTTTTTATACGTGTATATATATACTGGGTTCTCCTCGCTGGGTGTGCTGCCCCAGAATTCCGTGTGCGCCCCAACTTCAATTTTTAGGGCTACGCCCCCTTTATTGTGATCAGACTTTCTGGGGACAGCGCTCCATGTTGTGCAGACTTTTTCCATATCGCCTCGGGGGCTACACGCTCATAGCGGTGGTTTGATCCATTTATTGAAACATTTTCGTGATGGTACACCTTCATACCAAATTTCGTTTCTCTAGCTTCAGTGGTTTGTAAAATGGTATTTGGGCGGCTATGTTGAATTAAAGAAAGCAATTTTTAAAAAGTTTTCTTACATTGCCGTTACCTACTCGTGATGGTACACCTTCATACCAAATTTCGTTTCTATAGCTCGAATGGTGTGGAAAAAGTTTTTGTGCGGCCATTTTGACCCAAGTTAACAGCTTTTTCAAAAATGTAAATTATTCCTAAACTACTCTTGTTAATACACCTTTATGCCAAATTTCGTATCCCTAGTTCAAACGTTCTGGAAAATGGATTATGAAGTCAGCCATTTTGGATTCAAAATGATGTCTTTGCAGATATTTTGTAATCTACTAGTGATGATATACCGTCATACTTCGAAATTTCACATTTCATCTTTTAACATCTTTTTTCTTACAAAACCTCAAAATCGCTGATTTCGTAATAAACTCTTCTTGTTCCTGTATAGTATGCTGACGTTTCGTGACGCGGAACTCGGCTGCATGCACTGCCGTACGTGTTGATACTCCTCTCGATTCGCTCGCGTCGCTGCCCCAAGAATCCCACGGCAGGCCGCGCATCGAACTTGAGGAGTTTGGAGGAACTGCGTCCTTTTATCACAACCAGAATCTGCAGTGCACTGCGCCACATGATGCAGATATTCCCTCATACTCCAGGGCGCTGCGTCCGAATGGGGAAACTTCCACATTCTGCCTGTATAATATGCTCCTGGCAGTGCTAACGTTTGTGACGACTAAAACTTGGTGGGACACGCAGGAGTATTGGAAGTTGGCGTGAGGAACTAGGCTCATCCATATTCCATTTCACCACTTTTTAAGGTTGAAGGAGTTGACTGGACAGTTTGCACCCCTGGTGCTTTTGCTCGTATTTCGCAGCTTTTTACACTTGTGTAATGTATATACTCGCTTCGCTTCATTGGGGCGCTGCCCCCAGAATTCCAAGATGGCCTCGCTTAGGCGCACCCCTTTATCGCAATCAGGCTCCAGCTGGGAACTATACCCTAGTAGGGGAGACGAGCCGAATTTATTCTAACCTACTCGTAATGGTACACCTTCATACCAAATTTCCTTTCTCTAGCTTCAGTCGTTATAAAGTGGGGCTTAGACAGGCATTTTGGATAAAAGATGGACACATTTTTAACGTTTTCTTATATTTTCGTGACATACTCGTGATGATACACTGTCATACCAAATTTCATTTCTCTATCTCGAACGATGTGAAAAATGGTATTTCAGCTGCCATTTTGAATCAGAGATGGTGAATTTTTTAAAACGTTGTTATATTTTCCTAAACTACTCTTGATAATACATCATTATGCCAAATTTCGTATCTCTGGCTCAAGCAGTTGGAAAATGGATTTATGACGCCCGCCATTTTGGATCCAAGATGGCGTCTTTAGATATATTTTGTAATATTTTCATAATCTACTAATAATGTTGTACTGTCAAACTAAATTTTATTATTCTAGCGGCAGCCGTTTAGGCTGTGTATTCTTTAAAATTTTAGGGTTGGCGGCCATTTTGAATCCAAAATGGCGACTTCTTGAAATTTTTAAAAAGTTTTCTTAATTTGCTACCAATGATGTAGTTTCATACCAAATTTCACTGTTCTAGCTTTAGTCGTTTAGGCTGTGTATTCCTTGAAATTTTAGGTTTGGCAGCCATTTTGAATCCAATATGGCGACCTTTTCAAAATGTCGGAATTTTTCCTTTATCTACTTATCATCCTCTACCTTCATACCAAATTTCATGTTTCTAGCTTACTCCAAACACCCTAAACAATATGATGAGTGAGTCAGTGAGTGAGTGAGTGAGTCAGTTAGCCTAAAATGTGCAATTTCAGGGGTCCACAACTAGAACATAGTTTGAGATACGAATATGAAAGTTTGTACATCTGCACATATTTACCATATCTCCTTAACGGCCAAAGCTCATATTCCTATCTTTAACATATTTTTTCTTACGGTGCCCCCAAATCGTCGATTTTACCATAATCTCTTGTTCCTGTTTAACATGCTTGTGGCAGTGCTGACGTTTTCTGACGTGAAGAACTTGGCTCATGCACTGCCGTGCATGTTGATAAAGAGGTGCGAGAAAATGGGAAACGACGTATACATGAGACATTGTGGGGGGAAAAGAGAAAATTGCAACAGAGAACTGTGTAATTGTAAGAAGCTTTGTGACTGAAAATATGGGTGTGAAATGCATGTGTGTAGATGTCCACTGTTCACTAAAATGTCTGCTTCAATTTAACACTTTGCTGTACGTAGTCCACTCCAAGCGGGAAGTCTCGGAGCTTCCACATTGGTAGATGTTGTCAGTTGTACCATAGACTAGATAATAATGCAAACTTACACCGCCTACTTATTTTTACCTGCGCTAAAATTAATGGGCTTTTGCTTGAGAGTACGTGATTTTGAAGCCTGCCGTTTGGTGGCACTGGTGGCTACTACTGGAAAGAACCAGCGACTGAAAGTAGTTGCCAGGGTCATCTAGCAGTAGCCTTCAAAATCACGTGCTCCTTAGCACAGACGAAAATATGTAGGCGCGACAAGTCTAGTTTATAGTTATATGTCTACCCGTCGAATCTAAAAATATTGGACTTCTTCCAGGCAACAGCATGTCACCGTTGCTCCGACCAACCTGCTTCTTCTCAGAACAACTTTTACTTTTGTCTCACTTAATAACCGAATTGACCAAAAGAAATTTAGTTGATAAATATTATCCGAATAGTATCCTCGTTTCTTGAAACCATTCAACTGAGTACTAACACACAATATAACCATTATTTCTGTAGGAGAAGCATTGAAACTCCCGCCATCATTCCCCGTCTATTACAACCATATGTCTAGTTCAAAATAGTAAACTGCTGCCAGATTAGGAACATGGCGCTAGAGTCGATCAGTTTTACCAAGCAATCTTATTTCTTAACAGTCCAAAACAGAAAAAAAACAACAAAAAACAATGGATTGTACCTTGGTTAAAGATAATATAAATTTTAGAGCGAGAATATTGTGACGCGCTGTAATAACCCAGAAACATGCTCAAAGTCTTTTCTTTTTAAGTCTCGCTGTTTAGCAGCAGTTATTGACATTCACGGTAACCTTGTGTATATTTTTGTCATCGTACAAAGCGTTAAGTGTTATCGTTTCAACGTTGTGCCATAATGCATATTATACTGTATTTGAATATGCTTTCCCATCTCTTTGTTAATGCTGCAATTTTAATTGCCAGTAGTTTAATATAAATTATTTCCTTTCTCGTTTAGGAAAAAAAAATGACATTTTTGTTATGGATATGGAAAGATGACTCTTAAGTCGTTCTTTAAATTAACAGAAGTACACATTCAGATAATAATTGCGTCAACAACATAGTAAATCGTTATATATATTTTAAAATTTGTGTTTCAAATGAAACGATTATTAATTTAAATTTTCTCTCCTTATTCAACAGGTAAGAAGCAAACTGAAGAATTCGTTGATGCTTGTATTTCCTGTAAGTATTAGTGTTTGTATAGAATGGAAGTATATTGAAAATTTTACTTTGAGTTTGTTACTTTAATTTGACAAATTAAGCTACTGTTTTAATTCTTAAATATTGATAAGCAAGTTCAAGAAAATACATAAATATATTTTTACTTATTCTTAGAACAGAGTGGTACTCTGTTCTAGAACAGTGTGGTACACAAATGTGTACCTTGAGTCTCAGAGACTATTTTATTAAAGGACCATTTCGTGTGGTATGTAGTGAAACAGTTAAATAAACATAAAGGTTCATCTGACACTTCAGTAAATTACTTTACTTCTTGGTTTGCATCCTCCATACCGCTATTTCGATTCGGTCTCCTACCTGGAATTTTGTTATGTTGGTCGGAAGCTTTTATTTAATAGTTTTTTAAAGTAGTCTAGGGGCCACCCATACGTGCCGTTGGAGGGTTAACATATGGAGAGTTTCTTTGCAGCTTCTGTTTGGGACATGTAAATGAAAGTACATATTGCCATACCGCGAGTTTTCTAAACAATTGCCGCCATTTCCAATATGGCCGCCGTGTCTGATATTAAACCACATGTTTGTTCTGTATCCTCCCCCACGGCACCTAGCGTGGTGGCATCTATTACAAACGATTTTAAGCATAAAATTTCCTTTTCAACGAGATATAGATCTTTTTTCTATCTTAACAACAACCAAAGTTATACACTGATGTATACCAAAAAAGCATTAGAATAGTGAAACCTTGCGTACTTGCTATTTTTGCAAAGAAACTCTGCAAAGCAACTTTTCACCAGTGAGTACGGATGGTCCTGGCACTAATATTGATGTCGTTAGTCAGTTTGTTAGCATCCTGCGTAGCCTAGAAAGTAGCGTACTCGATATCTGTACGAGCAGTCCTGGGTTTGATAATGACGGAATTCCTTCAATTCATTGATAACAACGAGACTGCTGCCCAAGACGAATATTAGTTACAACCCTATTTTACTTCATCCAACCACTGATCTCTCCCCTGTATATACAACAATGATGAACTTTCAGGATGCCTTATATCAAGGTTTACCAGCTATTGGGATCATTATGGTGTGATGAGGAAATATACAGCATTGCTAGAGAAATACAGCTGTGGGAACCAAAAACATTTCTAAGATATTTCTCGGAGTGTGTTCATTTCATGCACTTAAAGTTGTCATTAATTCCATCGGACTATATCTAGAAAACAATGACGCAAAGGCAGTATTGATCGAAACCGAAATATTTGGACCAAAGGGAGTGGAAAACATTCTTAGTAGTGGTTACTATGAACGAGTAGTTCGTGCCATGTTATAGGAGAAAAAGAATATTCCGTATTTAGACTTGAGCGATTCGTAAACAAGTCTAAGAAACTTTTTGATCCCCTTCCGATGCTCAAAAAGTTCACTTCTATGCATCAGAAGAAAATAGTCCGTGCTCAGAAAGAAATTGCAGCTACCCTACGGATTATTGATGTAGCTAGGGAAAGAAGATATTCAATAGATCAGTTACTTTGCTGGGAGCTTGCAGCTGCATCTCTATTTCTAACAAAAGATGAATTCCTTACCAAATCCAATAAATATGATATAGTACGCAAGTTAGAAAAGGTGCTAAAAGAATACTACACGTATTTCTTCCTGTCATCTCAGATGACCGCCACAGTGTTCGATTTTATGCTTCATACAAAAACACCTGCAATGGCAAAAACATCTGTCAACTCATTTGGGGATTTTGCTCACTTAATTATTCAACGTTTTAAATCTTTATCCAATGAGTCTTCACGGATTGATATCGTGTTTAATGTGTACAAGGAATGGAGCATTAAGGCAGCAGAGAGATGCTGAAGAGCAACAACGGATGCAATAGAGATGAGTATTTTAGGAAATAATCCCCCTATCTCCTAAGAACATGGATGCATTTTGCGCTTCACTATCTAACAAACGCCAATTTCAACAATTCTTCGTTGACACAGAAACAAGCAATGAATTGTCGGACAGGTCGATTTATCTTGGTGGAGTTGTTAGACACGGAAGAAAAGCTGACTTCTAACAAACCACGAAATAACCGAAGTTGAAGACCTGATGTCGCACGTAGAGGAAGCAGACGAACTATCAAGACGCCAGGTGTTCATCGAGTGTTAGTAGCTTCCTCTCACTCTTGTGTCTTTGTCTATGCAGTTTACTATTGCTTCGTGAAATTTCAAGCTGCAAGTTTGTGTGAATTGTGGAGTTCTCTGTGGAAAGGACAACACAATACAATATGTCTCAGGACATCAATTTTCTGATGTTCTTGATAGCAGTGTCATTCAGATTCTTCCTGCTGTACGTGTTTTAACTGGATGCTATACAACTAGTAAAATTGGAACCAAACATTCTGATTTAATTCATGCAAAGCAGTCTTTCTTTCTTCTAAGCGAATTTGGAAATCATCACTTATCAGATACTATGCTGGGCGATGCAGAAAGCTTTCTTACACTGTCTTGTCGCTTTATTTCAACTCAGCTGATGCCCTTCGAATTCATCAGTACCACCAGATGAAAAGATTGAGCTTCAGTAAGTTCTCTCTCACATCCTCCAGTCTTAGTCTTAACACAAAATGAACATTCATGCACAGTTATCGCTGGTACCACATCCTGGATAATGTTGAAGAAATTCACCCTCTTGGATACGGTTACATTGAAGAAGGAGAAAATATGATTCCGCTGATCATTGAGCAAAATCTGGCTGATAATTTTCTTCACCGTGCTCCTGTAAAAAGTGTGCAAAAGTGTTTGTCTGCTCTTGCCCGATAAACGGCATTTCGTGTTTCAAACTCTGTGTCTGGGGCAGTGCCGTGGATTATAGCAACCCTTGCATGAAGAAATAATCATATCCGTAGAGTCAGGTTATGCACATTACTGTATCATATTAGAAGGTATCATTGAGCAAACAAGTGTATTGATAATGTAAGATGGTAATGAAATTTCAAAACTAGTGTTGTGTATTTTAATAAAATTAAATATTGTTACATGTTTTCTGAGATACTTTCAAACCTAAAACCATTCACCTATATAAAGAGAAAATAAACTGATGGCGACACTATAAAATTTTGAAAACAGTTCACTGTGAAAAAAATTTCAAAACATTCCTGGAATAGGCAACCATAGCTGCATAGAAATGTCGCGTAATTTAACTGATAAAAAGCGGGAATCATTCAGGTTTCAGGAGCACTGAAGAAATAAAAGCCTGAAGCAAGATTTGAATATAGGTCGTGCAGTTAGATATCCAGCTCCTATCGAACAGGACTAAACTGGTAGTCATAAGAAAACACTAGGTAAAAACAATGTAGATTGTCAGAAGTGCGTTGCTTGAAATCCGAAAAGATATGAACCAATTTGCTCTAAGAATTATGCCATATTTCAAGCACTTTTCTATTTATTAGTTAGAAATCAGAATCCTATTCACTCAGAATATTTCCCGCTTCTGCTAAAATAAGTTATCAAGATGGCAGCGACCAAGACATGATCAGAATTGCATGTGCCATTACGATAAGAAATCGTTTTCTCATTTTGCTCATGCGCGCAGAAAAACAACAACTGAAAAGGTTCTGAATACAGAATAAACCTTGAGCAGTTATATTTTCATACTTTACCAGTACAGCACTATTTCCTCCTCCATCACCAAACAGGTAGTAATAGAATAAGTAATTGCAGACGAAAGAACACTTTTACCTGTCATATCTAGTTTAAACTCTGTCTGTAATTTAGGTCTCCAGCAAATCATCTTTTACCGGCAAGAGTTTGGGAAATCAAGAATACGACGTGGTTTCAAAAGCACATAAATCGAAGTTAAAGGTACGAAGGATAATAATTTAAGGAGGCTGGCGCAAGGGAGGTGAAAAGCAATGCGTATCTGCTACACACACACACACACACACACACACACACACACACACACACACGCGCGCGCGCAAGCACACGCACATAGATATATATATACCAGCTATTATACAGGTGTCAGGGAGAATGATATGTAACGAGCACTTAGCAAACAATGGAGAAAGTTTTTGGAAGTTAGATTATGACGCCGTTAATTGGAAAGAAGCTCAATCTTTGAGCAAACAAACTTATAGCGTCACACAACCTCATAAATGTCTCTACTTTATGGGAGTAAAACCTCTCCCACTCCTCATTTAATCCACTTCCTTCTAGAAAATAACTGGAAATTGAACTCTACCTTCACTCGATTATATCTCGGTAATGAGGTTTGTATGCAGCGAGGTCTCAGGCAGGACTTTTTTTTTTGTAACTTACAAAAAAAAAATGCTTCAAAAAGGAACTAAGGCGTATATGTACCTGGCTATGGTAATCTAATTAGAATTCTTTAATTGAATCAACTGTTAGATTAAAGCTTCTCTGAAATGGTGATGAACAATATTCCTAGTATGGTAAAATTATAAAAGATAAATCCGGCCAATTACTCGCACCACTCCAGAATTTCAGTATTTGTGCTATAGGAGTGAGAAATAACAACTGAAGAATTTTAGTTTTGTTAAGTGATCTGAGCATGATTTAGAAGTATTGAAATACTGTTTCAAAATGAACGTATTGCTCAGAACACCACACCTCTCGGTAATATTACGTTATCCTGTTCACTGGTATTAATGTTCGTAAAATTTTGAAGATACAATAAGCTCCCTATATAGGAAACCCTTTTCGGTGCTTGATCCCACACCATACTGGTTTAGCGGGACGACTGAACACCCAAACTATACTCAAACCGGTGGATTGTCTGTCATTATTTTTCTGTATTTCCTTAGTTGCACCAAGTTAATACCGTGATTGCGTCTTGAATTACGGTTAGAGGAACTATGTTCTTTAGCGTAAGGAAATTATCGACAAAAATTTACCATTGCTTTAGATCCTTTAAAGCTCTTTATCATCCGTATGCATCAACTCCGATGAGAACTGTATGACATACATATATTGAGCATGTTGAAGTGATAGCTGGTTTCAGGCATTATAGAAACTTGCGAAGTGATACATTGGTAGCTCTCCAAAACGTTTGAAACCAATCACATGGAATCTTTCATTCAAGGCTATAACGCGTTCAAATTTCAGGTAAACATAGAAATATACAATTTTCTCGGCCTATTACACAAATGATAAGTATGCCGCCCAACGTTTCCAAACTATTCATTGTGCCCATCTTCAAGCATCTGTAATTGGTTGGAGCATCTGTGTCTATGGTTGGCCCACAGAAACTCCTTTCTGATTGGTTGATTGTCCTTTACGTTTATTACGTAACCAGAATCAGTCAATAGTTGTTGTTTAGGAAGACCGTAGCCACAGTCAATCAACCAGAAAGCAGGTCACTAGGCTAATCACAGACATAAATTTCCTAGTTAATAACAGGCGCGGATGTTTTTGTTCAACCAAAAAGCACGGACTTACTAGCCAACCATAAACGTAACTTTTCTAACCAATTACAGATGAAGCTTTTCAATTAAGTTTGCTATGTATGTATATCTTTGCTCTCTGTTGTTTCTTCATACGTACTTTGGTTACCAATCTCCCTTAACTCAGACCCAAAAATTGTAGAGTTCACGACACCAGCTAAAAGCTTCAAAACTAGTTTTAAAGATATATTTACAAGCTTTATTACATGCTTCATTTTCAAAATATTGAAATAATGTAATGTGTGTTATGTTTCTTCTTTGGCCAATCAGTTAAATGTTAGACATTATTGTATTGAGTCCCTTATATGTTTGCTCTAAAAAGAATAGCGTTCTACGTTCAAAATGATATACTAGTTACTTTTTCTCGCGGCCTTTTAGAATATTGCCTAAGGATCTATAAGCAAGACTAACATAACACTAAAAATAAAGTAGATTCACCTACTTCTATGTACTTTTACGAGCCGAGAACGGGCTTGGAGAAAGAGAATTTGTACTCATATCTCTCTGAGTACCTTTCTTCCGTGCAAAATGAAAGCAATAAAATATTCCCTCTAAAGTGGATGTCACAATGTGCATTCATTTCTCTTTTTCTTAAAGAGAGAGAGGGAGGGGAGGAGAGTCTTTTCCTATCTCTTTTATGAGAATTTGCAAGTTGTCTCTGACTTCAGTTGATGAAGTGTGCATATTTTCTTTGCTTGAGTGCGGAAGAATTACTTTCATATATTTTGTCTAAATCAGAATAGTAGAATATCAAATGTAACTCTTTCAAATGTAATTTTTAAGTCGTAGAAACAGAGTGAATTACTTGGATGAATGACTACGAGGAAAAAAGTATTAAGAATATCTACTCCCAGTTTACTTTACTTAAGAACTGCAAAAGGAAAAATTTCTTTTTTCTTGCTAACAGTTATAAAGTCGATTTGAAGAACGTTTCTTGTCGCAAGATCATATTTTCTTCGGTAGTGGTTCCAGCATAGGTGGTTTTAAAAGGACGAGAAAGTTATTATTTCCAATAATAACAGCAGAAACTACACCTCTAGAATTAGTCGAAAAAAAAACCTCCATTTTATCGAAACCGAAATTTGTATACCACTGTCTTTTTGTGAGAAGTTCTAACCAACGTCATTCACATTTAGAAGAAAAATTATATATAATTTTTTATTCTTAACGTTAAAACTGAGATTTGGAATCAGAATCGACTACATTTCGACTATCAAAACGGGTCCTTTTAAGAAGTGAGACCCAAAATATAATTTTCACCCAGTGGCGGCGTAATGCAAGCTGAGACCCGCGGCAAGTGACTTTCATTGAGACCCTTTCGCGAACACAATCGTTGCTATTGTACTTAGTCCCCGTTATTAAAAGGAGAAGGACTCACTAACCAAGACAGAGAACTTCTCGACCGATCGCTAGAACCTATGCATGATAATGAATATCGAGATTGTGGAGAGTCATGTTTTTCAACCATCCGATTACAGCCAAGCGCACAGGTAAGTGTCCTGAGACGGCCTAGTTATTGCGTCACTGACCACCATCGAGGTGTTCTACTGATTTATCTTAAGGACCGATTATTCACTTGTGTCGGACGAACACCCGGCGCACAGTGGCACGATTAGTATAATCGCCCCCTTCACCGCGAAAAAGACGATCTTTTCGGTTGAAATTCATATTCAAGAAACTAGTACCACAGCACATGCCCCTTCTTGAATATATATATATATCATATTCAGCCGTTTTCTATCCACTGCTGGATGAAGACCTTCCCCTTTCCTTTCCACATATCTCAGTCTCCTGATATCCTCATCCATGTAGCTCCTGAAAAACGCTTGATTTCATCTACCCATCTTGCATTCGGACGTCGCCTCGGTCGCTTCTTTTCTCTAGGAATCCAATGTAGTACATTTGTCGTCCACCTTCCATCTGTTCGTCTAGCTATGTGAACGGCCCATTTCCACTTCACCTTCTTCACAGACTTGGTTACATCCTCTACATTTGTTTGTGCGCGAATCCATTCATATGTCTTCCTGTCCCTCCTGATTATTCCTAGCATGCATCTCTCCATTGCTCGTTGTGTGACTCTCAATCTTTGAGTTGTTTGCGCATTCAATGTCCAAGTTTCACAGCAGTACATCATCACAGGTAAGACACATTGATTATAAACTTTACGCTTCAGACACATTGGAAGTTTGCTTTTGAAAATAAAGTATTGTCTTCCAAATGAACTCCACGCCATTTTGCATCTTCTATTTATTTCATCAGTTAACTTGGCATTCGATGTTTTGAGCTGGACTAGGTAAACATACTCATCAACTATAACTATTGTCTCTCCGCTAATCTTTATATAACCTTCTGCAGCATATTGATTGTATATGACGTTTGTTTTACTTAAATTCATTTTAAGGCCTATTGTCGAACTCTCATTATTCAGTTCTTCCATTCTGGTTTGTAGTTCTTCCGCGTTTGAAGCAAACAGGACTATATCATCAGGGAACCGTAGGTGATGAAGATATTCGCCATTAATTTTAATTCCAACTTCATCCCAATTTAAATTTTGGAACACTCTCTCCAGGACCGCACGAAACAGTTTTGGGGAAATTGAATCTCCTTGCCTTACCACCTTTCCAACTTTAAATATTGCTTTGGAAGCTAAACAACACATCGGAGGAAAGAATGGATGTGATTTTCGTATTCCTCGTTGTTTGTTTAGTAACATTAATGGGTGCTTTCAGTATTTTGGGTACGACATACTAGTTCTTGCAGATGGAATTGTTTCACTCTCAAGAACGAAAACACAAAAAAGACGGCAAATGAATACCCTCTGAATGCTGAGGAAATGTTAGTTATATAAGTGTGCTATCTCCTTCACAATCACGTAGTATACGGGATATAGCATGTTTCATCTTGACGAAAGCGCTAAAAAAAAAAAGAGCTGTTTATTAGGTTGCTTATACCAAGAGATTTTCAAAGACAGTAAAATATAGCTGTGATGATTGAATACTTTTCCCAGCGTGACTATTACTTTTTTGCGTTAAATCAGCACAATACACGGTGTTGATTTCAGTCCCAGAAGCAAAAAAAGTTACGACTACAGCGAGATTTAAACATAGGTTGCTCACTTTAAAAGTTGAGCGTCTTCCCGACTTGGCTAAATTGCCAGACAGAAAAAAAACACTAGATTCAAACAGTATAATGGATCAAAAATATGCTGCTTAACCCCCAAAACAAACAAAGTTACTCGCACGACTTATACCATTGTTGAATCACTGTTCCACTTGTAAGTTAGGGAGCACTACGAAAGTAAGCGCACCATTTGACATATTACGATAAGAAAGCCGTGATGCTGGTCAAATGTTTGACTGTTGCCATCTTATTTGTGTGTTTTCATAAAAATGGAACATATTCTCAATGAATGGGAATTCTGATCCCTGACTGACAAATAGAAAATGATTAAACCATGGCATAAGTCGTGGGAGTAGCTTCGTTTATTTTGGGGGATGAGCAACATATTTTTGATCCTCTACACTGTATGAATTTTGTGTAGTCATTCAATTCCAGTGCTCTTCAATAAGTATTCTATAGACCCTTAAAACGACTAAAATGAGCTAAGAACCCAAAACAAGCTAAATTGAACATTTCAGAAGAAAAAAGATTGTTATTAATACATCAAACTCCCACCGTTAATAGGAAAAATATGCACGAATGTGTATTTGTTTTCAACTTTTTTCACACTCTGCTGTTTTCTCGTTTACTCAAGGCCTCAAATAAAATTCAATTCAGTTCTTTTCGTGGTATGTGTAGAAGTTTTGCAAAGTTTATGTGCTGTGAAACTGATAATAACGTGCAGTAGTACACTGTCTGCGTTAAGAAAGTAAAACTATTAATTTCAACACAACAGAAAATGCGTCGTTAAAATATATTTGTTGCTGTAGTCCAACAAGCTACGAGCATTTAATGTTTAGTATAGAGAGGAGTTATTTCTGAATGCTCCTTCAAGTTCTTGTTTCGTATATCCTCTAAATAATGAGAAAATATAACTTTGAATATTGATTTATTTTCTTAACTTTTTACTTTTCTTTATTTTAAGTAAATCTTTAATAAATCAAGTCAAATATGATTGCAGTTGAAATTTATTTGCTACTTATTTTATCTTATTGCAAATATTTGTCAGTTTAATCCATGTACGGTAAAAAAATGTTAACATAAAATTGGCCAAATCACCTATTTATAAAGCCTAAAACTATGTTTAATAAGTCTTCAACATTCGGGAGCTACTCATAACTCCCCCTCCCCGTCTCTCTCTCTCTCTCCTCTCTTTCTCTCTTACATGTAGGCCTATACTGTATATAGGCCTATAATGTGTGAGTGTAAAAGAGAGAATGTTGTTGTGTTTCCGTATTCAAAAGAATATCCCATTTGCATCTGAATCCGGCAACGCAAAATAACCCCTCATTAACTTTTCATGGTTTGAACCGTTTTCCCCTGAAGAATCTGCAAACGTAAGACTAGCAATTGTCATATACTAGCTGCAAAATGGTACACGTGTTTACCTTTTAAGCTTGCGTTGAACAAGCCACAGTTTTATACAGAACTTATTTGCTTTCTTCTTTGTTGATCTTGATTTTTCTTTGTTTCCTTTTTCGCTTTTTTTTTTTTTGGTCTTCGATTCTTGTTCCATTGTTTCCTTTATTTGTTATTTGCTGTTGAATCGTCGCATTGCAGATCCCCTGGCATCCTGTATTCTTTAACAAATCAGGTAGAAAATCTTGTGAGATCGAGTCGACAGTGTTTCCATAAACATTACTTTATTTTCTCCTGTGTTTACTTCGTGACCGCGAAGAATACAAACACAGAAGGTTATGTAATAGGATAAAATATACTTAAACAACATAATATATCCTTAATTGTTCATTTTCAAAGCAAAGTGGGAAAAGGGTTTCTGAGCATTCTGCCGTGAACAACTTTTGGATATTTCTCCTTTGGCATTTGCAATCTTTATCGGTTTAAGAAAGAACTAACTGAAATATTTTGCACATATTCATAAGACATAGATTACCAAATCCTTCCTTTCCTCTTTTGATCAATATCACTACATTTTTAGTAGTTATAAGCATGAGAACATCAACAATCTGTCAGCCTTGGTTTCGAATTCAGAAGGTCCTGCCTCCAACACCAGCAACCGCCCATTATGTTTAAGGTTTTTCCAAGTTTTTCCTCAATCATATTAGGCAAATGCCGATACTGTACCCCCAGTTGAGGCACTGGCCTACTCCTTTCCGCTTCCGTTCCTCTATCCTATCCCTGCCTGAGACATAGATGTCTAAAGACCAACAATAAATTTGGTTCAATTAACAATTTGTCGTCCGATATTGTTATAAAATACTGTACTTCATAACCTATTTTTTATTTTTTTTATTTTTTTATTTTTTGCCAGAGAAATTAGACATGCTATTTTGGACGGGATGACACGTAGACCATCTTGTCTTTCAAATTTATCTATACCTGATGGAGTCTCTCTTTTCTGACTAAATTGTTCGACATGAGGATGTGACTTTCCAAGAACAATCTGTGACTTCCTTGAAATTCGAGAGAGTTGTATTATTAAATGTGGTATTCCAGGTTTAATGTGGTTTCAAATTACGTTTAATAGTTCTGCCATATTAGTTATGATTTTAGAGCAATGACTACTCTACGTTATTGGAAGAACTGCACATAAAGTTTGGAGCGATCTGCAATAAATACTCACCGTAATACATTCTTATTAAACGTTTGTGTATATCTTTTCTTAGAGGCTGTATTTGATATTACATCCTAGACACCATACGTAAGCTATTGTATGCTGAACCCCATGGTCAGCTTGAATATATCTTCTAGGCCTTGCCTGATTAATAGTAGTAAATGACAAGCAGTTCAATAGCAACCCAAGATAATGTAATGATACCTTTGGAACCTAAACGTACCTACGTTTACACAGTTACAGGTAAAATTATTTTGTTTTCCGGAGTTTGCGACCCTTGAACTGACCCTATACATCTTTAGTACTGACCGTCTTATATCAACTTATATCATCCCTCCTCTATGAAAGAGTGACTGACGTATAATGCCACGAGGAAAAGGTAAGCATAGCCTTACGGTCTACTGTGAATAGCCATGAAACTTTCGCATGTTGTTGGGAATCTCAGAGAACAATCGAAAAATTGTTGAAAACGGAAGCACATGGTCTATTCAATAGAACGAATATCAGTGTTTTGAGTTCGGGCGAAAGTTGCAAAGCAGCGCCCTTCTTCCCAAAGGACGTATAAATCCTCATGGAAAGAGCAATATTCTCTACCGAATATCTCTGACTTAATGACCGAGCGAAGTTTTCACCTTGTTTTCATCAGGTACTTTCATTGTTTTCCATGTAGTGCTGCTAAACATTACTAAAACAATATTTTAAAAGTCTGTCCTTAGTCTTTGAAGATACATATCATAAGGATTTCTTTAGCACTTTCGCTTAGAATGTCATAAAGTTCTTTTGTAAAATCGGAATATACCTGCATTTCGCACTTTGCGAAAAGGAAAGCTAAGGTTAATCCATAAATACATTCATTGTATAACTGTTTCCAGCACCAGATTTGAGTTAAACAATTCCCTAGCTATATTTTTTCATACACACAAGAGTATGTTACGTACACGTTGAAATAAAGGTGAAAACAAACTAGTTACTGATGAATTCTTAGAACGTACAGAAAGAGTGTGAAAATAAATCAAGTAGGTGTATTGAGCGTCGTAACAGCCCTACAAATTAATCTAGCATCCAAATCCTGCGATCTTTGGAGGATTTGATATTTTCTTTCATATAGAATGAAGACCAAACTGTTTATTTTTAGTTAGTTTTTTCCCACACATTTTATAGTTTTCCAAAAGTTTTAGAAACACAAAGATTTGTCTTTAGTTGTTGAATATAAAATGCACCCCGACAATAATTCTGTCACAGGGAGAACAAATTTCCTAGGATTTAAGGACTGTATGGTCCTTTAGTAGTATATCTACAGTGTCAAATAAACGTTTTGCTAGTGGAAAATAATGTACATTCTGAAAAGTTGTGGTTTGTACTTTCCCATGATAATTATCGGTCATAGCTATAATTCGTAAACCTGGTTCTTTTGTATCCCCTACAAACTGAGGCTGAATAATATCTGTCTAAACAAATACTTGATGAGAATATCCATTGTCTAAAAATGGATGTTTAGGAATACGACTATCTTTTAAAATATTATTATTAGTTTCAAAACTTTATTGTAATGCTAATATGGGTGATAAACGTAAATATTTTATACTGTCATACATTTTTTCAGTGACAATGTGAATATTTAAATTTTATACTAGAATTTATTTTATTCAATTAATCTAATAATTGTTGCACGGTGCAATAGTATCCTTGCGCTATTTTATGCTTTACCATATATTTTGACCAGCAATAACATTATCGCACATAAAGGGAATTTTTCACTTAATTCTACCTACCACGAATCGTTTAAATGTATTCGATTATTAAGAATACTGAAAAAATATGTTGGACTATTATTAGAATAACTTTGAATATTTCCATTAGAAGTAAGTGCAATCTAAAATCTATCGTCACTATTTTCAGAAATCATTTTCATTTAATATGAAGTGTCACGCTTGACGTTCCAAATTGAAATCGTAACTTTTCCCCGTGCACATATTTTAAATCTACTTGAAGAGTATCAAAATATTTCTTTTCAACTTTAACATATTGAGAATAATCAAAGATAAAACATTTAATTTTTTCGTAATGTTTATCTTGAATTCCAGTTTTCGAATTAATTTTCCATCTTTTGCAATATCAATACAAACATTTATTTCTGAAGATAATCAAGATTTGTGTGGAAAGATGCTGGAACATCTAGAAACTTCGGTTTCTTTCTCGGATTCATGGAATAAAAGTGAACTATGCGTGTATTCACTTTAGAATCATTAGTAAACCCTAAAATATTTTCCAAACCGGGGGAGTCATTGCGAAAAGATATTCACGTTTAGGAATTCGTTTATGAAAAATATAAATTTTTATCTCTACTTTCCTCATATTGAATAACAATTGGATTAACTTACTACTACAGGATTATTATTGATAATCCGTTCAATACTAATCATTTCTACATCCTGAAACGTTTTATTAAGAATACTACTATCCTCAAACACATGTAAATTTTCTTTCTGTTGATATTCTTCTCCCATTTGTTTACGTAAAGTCGTACCTATACTATCTACAATCGGATATACTGATTCATACTATCCGGCTGGAAATTTTATATTATATTTTTATCCCCTAATTGAATAATAAGTTCTTCTTTTTGAATATTATAAAACTACATGGAATAGAAAGTCCACTTAAACCTACCACCCAGTTCCCGTTAAATGAGTTGGATGACAAAGTTTTGTAATATAGGAACTTGTTTTATTTTCAAAAATATTATTGCCAACACTTGATGGTAATGTAAGATAAAACTTATTGGCTTGTTCCTGAGACAGCATGTTTATGACTGAACAGATTTTTGATCAACCCAATTATTCGTAGATGAAGGATAACCTAACAATTTCATATAAATTCAACCTTTTCTACGTCTAAATACTTTTTAATTAAATATTTTCCGTTTTCCTACTAATACTTTTTGTACTTGTTCTTGATAATATGAACCTGTTATAAATTCATCATTCCAATTTCGAATGTTAGAAATAATTGCATTACTTTTAATACATTGACTCACTAAAATATTTCACTCGACCATTTTGGTAAATGTCCTTTTTCTATTTTTTTTATATTTACTTGAACATAATCTGCCGGTTCAAATTTACATTTCTGCTTAACTTTCTTTTCTTCCCCATATAATCTTTCCCAAATGTCATTAACATTAGAATCATTTACTTGTACAGGTGCATATTAAATGGAAGAATGTTTCGTATGGTTATAACTTTTTACAATATCTTGCAAATTGTCAACATAACGATAAGTATTTTCAGCTATAAGATATTTATATATTTTTCTTTCAAAGTACGAATATAACGTTCTACGAAAACAACTTTCATTTCAGAACGTATACTATAATGTTTTCGGAATGTTCACTTGATAGTTAGGACAAACACGTTTTACATGTTCAATAAAATATTATGTTCCCAAACCAGCTTGACAATGAACGAGAGGTATTTTACTGAATATTAATTTTATTGCTTTTGCAATAACAGAACCCGTTTTATTTTAGCAGGATTACAAGTTGAATATCGACTAAAAGCATCAGTGCTACATAAAATATATTTATATCCATCATTATATTTTGACACGTATTGCATATCTGCTAAATCCATTTGTATTAGTTCATTAGGTGCATTAAGATATCTTCACGGGGAAAATATTTACGTACAGGAGTATGTAAAGTGTATGTATTTGTGAAGCTAACCATTTTCTTACTCTTTTCTAAAAAAATCCAGTTATCTTTTTTAATTTGGAGATACTACCTAAAGAACTTGAATCTGCATGCCCATAATAAATTTGATGAAGCGACATTTGAAACTTGATTTCTTTATAAATTTTAAATAATGAAGAAAAACGTTTCTTTATTCCTTGACTAACACTATTTTTACTCCACTTTACTAGAATTCTTCTTCTTGTTTAGTACTTTACTAACACTAGTTTGCTTTAGAATTTTAGTACAACCTGGGTCAATTTGAAAATTAATTAATTCTAAGGGAATATTAATATTTTGTAATAGTTGTTTAAAATCTTGATTGCCAACTAGATTTCTAGGTGTCTTACGAGTTTTTACCACATCATTAATAAGTACAATAATATTAGAATTACTATCATCTATGGATACTGCGCTAATTTGATCCCAACTGACACGATTTGAAGCTTGTAGCAGATATAAAAATACTTGAGTATTTTAACATATCCTTTATCCCAACTGATACGATTGGAAGCTTGCAGCAGATATAAAAATACTTGAGTATTTTAACATATGCTTTTGGTACAGAATTAATATATTGATTCATGGGTAACATATTTGAATATTCAGAATTGTAAACAGGTAAAACAATTGGTTTTAGAAACTGTGGAGCATATTCTAAATAACGATGTAATGTTTGCTGATACATTTTACCTTTTTAATCCGTAGAAAGATCACTTGGTTTAACAATTTCATCAATTTCCTTATCCAAACGTGTTTGACGAGAATTTACAGACTTCATAGAGGAATACATTTGCGCACTTGCATTTTCTGGAATGGGTACTATTTTTTGAAATTACGAAGACATCTTAACGGTTATACTGTACAAACTTCCAGCTACTGTACTTAATATTGGAGCTACTAATAAAGGCAGAAAATAAAATTTTTGCATTAACAGTTTGCGTTTTTTTAAACTTGATCGTTTGAGAGAGGGCTCACGTAATGTCTTTTTATGTCGATGAAACGTTTGCTTTGACGAGGAGAGAGTTTAAAGATATCATTTATAACATTTTACCTACTTCTGCAATAGTTCGAATAACACCACCAGGTGCACTCTGAACTAATGCTCTACGCTTCTTATTCTTACATTTACAAATTGCATGCAGCTCATTCAGATGTTCTATGCTTGACATCTTGATAGCAAATGACCTGACTTGGTTTATTCATGTCTTTTACATGTGCATAGTTTCATCTGGAAATATATTTGTACGTAGACCTAGAGCATTCGATGTAGACTGAGATAAATCAAAAAGTAAATATGAATGAGGTTCAGCAGTAGCTTTTTCAAACACTTGAATTACATCTTTAATATAGTGCGGCATAACTTGTCTTGCTAAAAATTGCACTTGTAACTTGTTTCTAACATTCTTAGACTTGCATATAATGGGCGTTTAATGAAATGTCACTGCATAGTTTCCTTTGGGAAACAAATTTTAAACTGTAAAAATGACACTTATATTCTTATGATCTGCAAATTTCGTAACATTTTTGAAACTTCGTCATTAGTTTGTCATAAGATCATCGAGAATTAACAATGAATGTTCACGAATTCCAAAGGTACTTATATCAGGAATTCCAAAAAGAAATCGCATATTACTTATATGACTAGATAATTTAGGTACAGCACCATAGCACCAAATTATTTCTTTAAAATGGCTAGAGGACATCGTTTCAGGATGAATTAATAATTTATTTACAAAAAAACTTTTCCCAGCTCAGCTGTGGAACGAAATCAAGATAATTACATGATGAAGGAAGGGAAGCATCATGAACTAGCGACAAAAGAGAAATGAACTAACGGTCGTTAACTCTTCTTTTATAGCCGAGAGGAAGTGTTTCGAATTCATTATGAAATTTACGTTTACTTGTTACATTCTGATGTCTTTTCGTTTCTGATCTGAATATAATTTTGAACCCGGGCTTCGTATAGACCGTTAGGATTACTAATAATTTTCTTTTCATAATTATGGTTGACAAAATTTAAGAATTGGTCAAGGTTTACAATTTGACGTGCACGACAATTCAGAGTGCTTCCCCCAATTTTGAAATTATGTTTATATTCCCACTCTGAATTCCTCTTTCTTATAGAATAGTTTTTAGGTCCAAACCCAATGAAAATAGGGATCTCCCACCACTATTTGACTTCGTTAGTTCAATGACTTAAAATGTTCCCTTTAGGAAGCAATAGAGTTTGATTTTTCTTTTGTATCTGGAAGATAGCATCTGTCTCTGAGTAGATAGCATTTTCTACTCCAACTTTTTTCAGTAAACCATATAATTTCAATCTAGCTTATGATTAAATAAAGGCCTAAAGAATAACATTATTAAAGACACTAGGGGTATTAACATTTTTAAATCCCTGTATGTTACTAACAAAGCATATTTTCCGATTAGAAGTACTTTTTGTACTTCAAAGTCAGGTGTTCGGAGAATATCCAAGAATGAGTTTAGCATCATTAACTACCCTGGTTTCTATTAAATTAGTTCTCTGCCCACACTTTCCAAACGGAGAATTTAAAAAGAGTTTTGCATTATAACGCAGACGCAAACCAGGATTTTTGCCTGTTCTAACAGAACCGAGTTGTATACCTTCATCCTCAGCATACTACTAAATATACTTCTGTTTTTCCTCCTCACTAGTACAATGAGATGGAAAACAAGAAGCTTCCTGTTTCATCTGTAAAAAAATATTAACATAATCTTCAAATAACCCGTTTCATTTTAAACTCGTAAATTTCATATGCATCATGAACCATATACCCTTTCCCCAGACTTTCTTGCAATCTAGAAGCGCAAAATGCGACGGTGAAACAGCGTTGGTCCACAATATTGTTAAAATCTCCACTATTCATTTCCTCCATACAAGCGCCACAAAGGCCGAATACGAGACGTCCATTCGCATTATATGGAAGCAATGGAATAGCATAGTCTTGAGGAGGAAGAAACTCCCTGAATGTTTTCGAGTTTAGGACAAGCTTTTCCTCGGTATATGGTAGGCTTACCAATCGGGAGAGGTCTATTTTTCATGACATGTGGATATAAACTGCATGTCAACATATTGAATGATTTCGTCTTCACGACACTCATAAAGAGATCGAAAAACTTCAATCCTACCACCCTTAAAAGGGTCTTTAGGCACTAATGCGCCTCCAATATTTTTGCAGTGAACTTTCATAAATTGCCGAATATGTGAATTTTTCTTTACTTGTCGATTCCAATCACATTCATAGATTTCTGCAACCATTAGATCACAACTTTCTAAACATTTCTTTTTCTTCGATGTCGCAATTTCTCACTCATTTAATGTCTCACCTTTCGTGTCATTGAGAGGCACGTGGCGACCCTGCTTATACATGAATGAACCTGCTAAAAGCATCCATAGAATTGGTAGGCACTTCGATGTTTCTTATCGTACCCGTCCACTTTGAATCGTCCAAATTGGGCTTCATCCGCGTTTTCAGCCGTATGAATTGAAACAGCATCTCCTTTGATTTTAATGTACTTTTACCATTTTAATTATTTTTTAATCTGAGGGTTACGTTGTCGATACCCGAACGGGGGAATAATGTGAATACTTTTCATTTCTAAATATAAAGAGCGAAAGCATTATAAAGCACACGCATAAATTGTACGCTACTTACTTGAAGAAAATACTGGATCGCTTCAGTCTTTTGTTCAATTAAGTATGAAAAGGTAATGACTGGCTCACATAATATACGTACATCGTTCCTGCATTTCAAGTTGTAAGTTAAAGGTAAGATCTTTTTCCATACACTCCACATGCCAAACTTTCAACGCATCACGTTCAGTTTTTGATATCCATTCATCGTCAAAAATTTCATGTTCTGGCCATGGTCCATTGTAATAATGCATGGTCCATTATTCTCATTGTTTAACAAAAATGGTCAATCTCCCTACTTTAAACTTTCACCTGATCTCATGGTAGCCGGAAATATAGATAATTTCACAGACGAATAAGTAAGTATATTTAAAAGTAATATTATGTATATTAATTTGAATAATTTTAGCTCCTTGCCTCATTATTTGAGGAGTGATTCCTTCGTATTCAATGAGTGCACGTGGAAAAAACACGGACTCGAATTTCGCAGCATTTTGCGTTAAACATACCACTGTATTAAACCTAGAACCTTGACGGAGAACATGCTTTACAAAATTTTCAATATTGTAAAACATACTTTTTTCACCTTGTGAATTACCGTGTTGAGAGCATTTGTAATTATCCTCCATGTTGTTCTTTAATATAAAGCAGCGGTGCGAGGTACATAGCAGGTTGGGTCGGTGTTCACGTTCATCTTTTTCGTTCTCCTTTAGTAGCATAGTCTCAATGTCATACACTACGTAACAAAAATCAGATTCATGTTTCGGTTTCGTCTTTTGTACGAAAGAGAAATGATCCTCTTTAACGTACAACTTGAAGATAGTGCACAATCGATCTCCACATTCGTGAGAGTTATTACTTTCCTTTTGGACATTTATCTTTACACCACACTGTTGACTCAGTTTGATATAGTAACATGCAGGTCTTCCCTTCACCTTCGTGCTATGTTTATTATAGCAAGATTGCGAAGCGAAAGTTCTTGAACAACTATCACAAGCTATAGCTCTTTCATCGTCAGAAGTTTCAAAATCATGGTTTCCCGCAAAGATAGTCATACTTACAATTAGTTCGACGTTCGTATGGCTTCTATCAATCATAACAGTAACCTCTATATCTTAAGAATGCAATAATAGTCTCAATGAAATCAAAATGCTGATCATAATAAAACAAAAATAATTTGTCCCTGGTTTCAATATTCCCACTATAGATGATCCCAGGGTCTCGACTAGCTGGTTTTAATGCATACACTATAATTTGGCATCGATTACCATAAACATTTTGAAATTGATCTATATCATCTAAACTCCCACTCAAACTTGAACCATCAACATTTGCTCTCTTAAAAAGAGCTTTAGCTTCTTTTTCCAAATTCTAATGATGGTTTATGATATTTTTAATTTATCAAAGTGACCTAAAGCTGTCTGCTCCGCCAAAAATAAAGCTCTTTGTAAAAAGTCGTACGAGTTAGCTCCCAATTTTTGGCACTGGAATAATGTGTGCTTCTAAGTACTCCTCCAAGAGTAAATACTTGTCATTATTCCTTTTCTTCCTTTCTCATTGTCGGATATATTAGCCTTAATGATCAAACTTTCTTCTAATAGGAATGAGTCATTCGGGTTGACAGCATTCTCAATCGTATGCAAAATATGTTCAGGGTTTAAATGTACAATTCTATGCCACGGAATCAAGACGTCTTTCCCGTTGACGTCGTTACTACTTTCAATACTAAATACGACCCAGGATTGTGCATCTACATTAGAAAGCAAATTGTCGAGTGCAAACTGAAATAAGTTCTTACCATACTCAGCTTCTGTCAGAGTGTAGATTCCAGCTTTAGCACGAAAGGTGATTTTCTTTACCTTTTGCAGGAAAATTACCATATCCGCGCACGCGTTCATCTATAATTTCAAATAAATCACCTATTCCTTGTTCAAAAATAATATCCTTTTCACCCTGTTTATTCTCCAATTTTTCACAAACCTCTTCAGCAATTTCAATACCCGATGAACAATTTCAACACCGAACAGCCCCATCCCTCAAAGTTATCGTACGCTTGATCACATATCTCATTGCCCTTTGGAGAAAGAAAAACTCCATATCACAACAAACTATTTTGATATGCTGAGCTAGAAGCAATAGGTGGAGGAGCAAAAGTAGTAAAAGGTACAGGAGAAAATTAAGTGGAAGTGCAAATGTAGTACCGGGCTGCAGATAGGTGTAGAAGTAATTATGAATGTAGTTGCCTGCGTTAATACAGACGTAGCTACATTAACAAGACCAGAAGTACTAGTGGAAGTACAGGAAGAAGTTGTCGAAGCAGGCATTGAAATCATGGTGGAAATAGGAAATGAATCTCCAAAGGAGAGGGAGAACCCCTGGCTGCGAGGGACAATATTCAATGATGCTTCATTCTCGGAAACATAAACTTCATAAATATCATCTCTCACAACCGAAATTAAGCAAAATTGATAAACTACATGGGGCTGAAGTATTCTACCGTTATTGTCGTCCAGTCAACAGCATATAATGATGGAAAGCCAGCTTAGCGTTACAGGGGGAGTCAAAATAACCAGATTTCCTTAACTGTATTAACTTGTTCACATGAAGACAGGCAACAAATAATTATTTAAAATCGAACTTGGATAGAAGATACAATTGAAACAGAAAATCACCTGCCTGCATTTCTATGTAGTAACCTGCACGGCTAATCTGCGCAAATTTATACATGCGTTGTATATGGAGTCGGGGTTGCTGAATCCCTTGGCCTTCTCGGCCAAGATCACCTGATCGGTGTTAGTCATTCCTAGTACAATTCATTCTTATTGTCGATCAAAGAAGCTGATGTCCTCAAATAGTACAATTCGTTAGTATAAACTTGATTGATGTAACCAATATATAGAAATTAACTATTTGTTCACAAGAGTAGACTCCCTTAAATAATATTTCTTTGGAGCAGAAAAAATGAACTAGCAGTTTAGTTTTCAAATACACTGACTTTTTCAGATTTTTTAGTTCGAATATAAAGAATAAACTTTATCGTAGTACAAAAATGATGTATCAATTAGGTTTTAAAGAACACAAACAAGTTCAAACTAGTAAAACAACACAGACTCCTGGAGGATAATTTACGTCCGTCAGCTGCAGCTTACAAAGGCAAACTGAAGGTCAGCGCGGTCAGCCGGTGGTTTCATACAAGCTAGTTCAATCTTCACGCATGCGCAGAACATCAATTTTAAAATCTTACAAGTAAATATATGTAAAAGGTGACATTTACAGCTAAAAATTAATTTTCTGCAAACAGCTATGAAAAGCTGTTTTTTTTATAAAAATACCTTAAATTGCTTCTTGTAGTATGAATTTTCAAGAAATAATTAACAGTTAAAATAACTGCTATTTTTACACTATTATTTAAAGTGCTATTTTAACTATCTACAACTGCTACTTATAACAGTGATTTGTAACAGTTACAACGTAACCATTATATGCAGCAACCATAGATACCCATTTTCGGATTTTTTAGTAGAATTTCGACACTGTACAAATTCAAGGTATAACTCTCAAAAAAGTTTTCTACAAAATGTATTAGAAACACGATTTAAAGCATTCTGAGCAACGTTTTAAATTTTGGCAGGACAAAATTTTTAGATTTTGTCTCCTCTTAACTCAAATTTTTACTATAATCTATGTTTGTAATATTTTAAGGAAAATTACAAACTCACTTAAGATTCTCTCAACACTACACTGTAGAAAGTTCTTTCAATGTTTCTGATATTTTCATTTCATACACATTCCCAAATTTATTTGGGACGTTTTCCAAAAATTACAAAATATGAATTCACACAAACACATCTAGTATAGGTATGGAGCTCATAATTGTTAAACTTTCCGGTTATCAGAAAAATTTAACTAATGATAGGTCTCGTGTTAGTTTGTAAATTGTAGTTGGGCCGGCTTGGTATCAAGTAACACCGCCGTTCGGATTATTTCCACCGGGTAGAATAAATTTTACGCTAAGAATCAGCATTTGTTAAACCACTGGCTAGCGGCGTTCCGTTAAAGAAAAGCAAGTGGTAGGCGCTCGGCAAATTGTTGGCAACACGTGTTCCTTAAACGAAAACCGGTTAGTGGTACCCAACTATAATTTCCATGTTAACGTCATAAATAATCAGAGGTAGAACAGTAAATCAAAGGTTGTGGGTTCGAATCCTGCCTGGGGCATTTAAATTTTGGATTTTATCTACAATTTCCATATAAAATAAATTATATGAAAGCTACATTTTTATGTTACACTGTTAACCAATAGCCGGTAATGTAGCTGATGAAAGGTTGTTGGTTTGAATATTGTTTTGCATGCATATTTTAATTTTGGATTTTATTTACAATTTCCATATAAAATAAGGTATATGAAAGTTAGATTTCTGTGTTTAGCTAAGACCTCTAAGATACGGCGACTTGAAAGTTCCGGTTTTGAATCCCACCTGTGGTATGAATATTTCTATTATTGGACTTTGTCTATAATTTCCATAGAAAATAAACTAAAATTTTAGATAAAAGTAATCTTTTTTACACTGTTATCCAGTAGCTAGTAAGTCAGAAAATCAAAGGTTGCGGTCTCGAATCTTGAATGGAGCACTCATATTTTAGGTTTGGATTTTATTTACAATTTCCATACAAGATAAAGTATATGAAAGTTAGATTTCTATGTTAAGGTGTTAAGCAAAGGCCTGTAAGACATAAACTTGAAGGTTCCAGTTTTTAATCCCATCAGGGGTATATTTCGACTATTCGATTTTATCTATAATTTCTGTATAAAATAGTTTCCGAAAGTTAAGTTACCATGTTGTTAACCGTTGAGCAGTAAGGCATCAAGTTCAATGTCCCGGGTTGTAATCCCTCCTTCTGTATGTATATTTCTAGATAAACATTTTAACTGTAACGTGACAGCAACATACAAAATAAAGTATGCGAAAGCACTGTAATTCAACTTTCAGCTGATGGTTTCGTTCACACAAATTTCTTATTTATTCTTCAAGAAACAAAAAAAATCTGGGTCACGTCTTCCAAGTTTCAACAAAGCCTACTTCCAATGGTAGTTTATGAAATTTCTATTAAATATATGCCAAACATCGTATGCGTCATAATAGTGAAGTAATATCTCAGGGAATTATTAAGCAGTACCTCTGAAAATGATGAACCTTCAATCCGGCCAAAGTAAAAGTTGCCTAATGACCTTAAATTGTTCTTATGAATTCCCTGCAGTTCCATAGATGTAAGGTCCATAGATGTAAGATGTGATTACTCATTAATAAATTGAATACATAAACTTAAATGGCAACTAAAGTTTTAAAATAAAGAAAGCAGATATAAAAACTTAAAAACGCTTCAGAGACATTAGGAATATAATAACATACATCTTATACACTTGTCTATATTTCTGTTTCAGCCACAGCTAGATTAATGCTTTCAAAGGCATAGGAAATGAAGTAAATCCAATTTTTATACACTTTATATTTCTGTATCTGGCAACAGAAGCCAAAGTTTGCTTAAGTTTCTTACAAAATAGGGTTCTTTTTCTATTTCATACAAGGGCATGAGTTTAGTAAAATATTTCAAGCTGGTAGGTAAACCACAAGTGTACAAGTACTGCAATTTTTATGAATGTTATCTAAAAGTGTATATTCTTCACTTCAAATAGGGGTGACGATGGCTCAGCATTCGCTTCTTCGTGCTAGGATATCATGTCATGTGAGCTTTGTGGTGCACATGCAGCGTGTGCATGAGAAATCCCCTGTAATATCTCAGGGTTTTCCCATTTCTTCCCAATTTCTTCATGGTATCAATTCATCGTTTCAAAAATTCTTACGAGCTAAGTTAAAGATGCTTAAAGACTAAAATAATTGTAATAAATATGAAGGCAAAAGATTATCAAGTTAATGATTCTAAATTACTATTCATATTCTTAGTGGCCTGTCCTATGTCGGCCTGAATTTGAGATGCCTAAAGATTGTTGGAATAATGTGGTTAAAATGTTCACTTTGTATTCATATAAAACATAATGTAAAGTAAAAATAATTAGATACTTCCTATGCTGCGGAGTATAAATATTACCTTAAGCAAGGCAAATACTTACATGAAAAGTCTTAAATAAATGTATCTTTAGGAAACAACAAAGGAGGTATGAGCAAAGTAAAGTATCTCAACGTTGTAATCAAAAGGGTACAATAAGTATATGTATATGAATTTCCTGTTTCTGTTATCCATATCGTGTCCCAGGTTCAATTCATGATGTGTTCTCAAACAGTGTGCGTTTGAATCAATGTTCAGTCAAGATTATGATGTAACTAGAGAACCTGATACCAATAAAAATCGTAGCAATCCAACTCGCAATGATTTTTTTTTAATTTCGCCAAAGTTTTCATTTTTAGAACTCTTTATTTTTTTTAGAACTAGGCTTGAAAATGAAATGAAGTGTCAAATTCTGCTTGATGTTTCCTGGCAAGCTTTGAAAGGTAAAGGCGGCCATAACTCGAAAATATGTGTACCTCCATATCCCTCATTCATATAAATAGCATATTTCATTCCAAACCGCGCAAATAACACAAGTACCCAGGTTAAACTGAAAACCCCTCTTAAAACGTGATCTTCAACTAATAAAAGCCACTGGTAAACCATGATTGGTTCACCTACCTCTGAGACTTCAAGTCAAGAGACCTGCCTTCGTGCGGGACACCAACCATCATAATGTTTAATAATTTAGCAAGCATCAGTCTTGTATTTACCCACGATAAAGTATTCGCTTGGTATTCGAGAGGGTCTACGATCAATTCTGCAGATTGCCAAGACACAAAATTCATCAAGGAATAAAAAATAAGAACAGATTTGTTATGAATTCTTCCGTTTTACTTGTCTTTAACGTCTCAAAGTAGATAGTCTTGGGTTCGATTCCTGACATCGACAACAAATTTTTCTAAAGAGTTTGAGTCTACAACAAAACACAATCTGTATTAACATGGATCAGGGATTCCATTATGATCTCTTCCAATATCCTCCCCCTATCTTTTTCCGACTTCAGTCCTGCCGTAAGAAAATTTAATCAGAACTGTAAAGACAGGAGATTCAATTACAATTATTTTAGTATGGACAAAAAGGTTCAAAAATTAAAATGAAAGAAGCGATCGCAGATTTGAATCCCTGTTAAGAATGAATATTTCTGATTCTTGATATTAACCACAATGTGATGCAGAGGCCAAAGATAATATGTCGTATACATAATTATCTTCAACATATCACCATCTAATAAAAATATAAAATGATTAAAAATATAGTACTGACCCCTCCACTGATGTCAACCTTCTAAGACAAGGTTCAACTTTCAGATAAAATCAAAACAAAAATCAAAGGAAAGTCTATCAAACACTTCGCAAAGACAAAATCAGTTAAACAGTGAAGCCAGGGGCTCCGTTCGAAACATATATATAATTGTAAAATCGTCTGGAATTTTCTATAGCATCCTTCAGTGAAACTAAGGATTCAAAAAGATCTCGAACATTCTCACCGAAAACGATTAAAAATTGTTTACCTTTTTTTAAAAATACTTTCCCCAAAACACAGCAGCTTCAAAACAATGAAACATTCCTCCTACCCCTCCCCTGCTTTCGTCCAAAAAAAGGTTGGGACCTCTTGTTTTCAATTCATCGTTGTTCACAATCTTCGGATGCAGAGAAAGAAACAACATACATTCAAAATAAAGACAAAATTAGAGTTGTAAACGTATTTTGATGACGGCGTAATAAAATCAAAATACCCGTTCTTCTTTTTCAATTTTATGGGACTGATTATCAAACATGTCCTTTCTTTCGTTTCTCAGAGCCATCAATTGCTTGCAATTAAACACCGATGCCAACTTCAGTGCTCACAATCAGCCTGAATAGCAAACATTTTGTTTATTCTTCTACTGGTCCTTAACGCTAACTTATTATCTTTTCCGAAAAAGGCTTTATCTATAAAATAACAATAAATCTCAGGTCCAGTTGTAAAACTTACGAGCAAAACAAATGACAAAGAAAGGATCAATATAACCAGAATGAGGGTTTAGCCAGCAAAATTCCGAAATGTCCTATATTGGTAGGGACACTGACAATGCAACTATATAAATATGTTTTTCATGTCTTCTCACAATGACCTACTTGCAATAAAATATTTAGTTGGTCATCGGAATCTCACAAAAGCGTATATACGTGCGATTGTTCTTTATTGATTTCTCTAGTATGTACGGACACATATTTTCGAAAACCTCTTTCCAGATTTTTTCATTCCGACCTCAAAATACCTGTTTTCCCATTGGATAATAAACTGCAATATGCTCAAGTTAATGGCACGTTAGTAAACATCTGCTTTGTGTGATTCAAGGAAAATATCAGTATAACACGAATAGTAAACTAGTCAAGATGAGTCTTCCACACTTTCATATACTTCCACAAGGCAAGTGTAATTTCTTTCCACTAGCTCTATAATACTTTAAACCTATATTTATATATTTTTTTCCAAAAAATTAATGTACAGAGTGATTCAAAACATCAAAATTTTTAAAACGCTATATTTTCTTTATTAATCATCACAATCAAAATACAACTTCTCCAAAATCATTCAAGCGCGTTCAACTGTACACCGAGGACCCTTCAAATAAAATAATGAGGCACAAGCCCATAGATAAATATGATATCTTTAATAAAATCCTATAATAAATTTAATCTACCGCATCGCGTTCTACGATTTTCGCAGACTCTTGAGACCGGGTCCCGCGATCAGCGCTGGACCGTATCATCGGTTACGGTACCAAAGCGAGCAGTGGGCGGCAGCAGTACAAAATGGAGGCTGTGGAATGGCGGATGACAACAAAAAAATAATCAAAAATTCAAATTTAATGATCTAGCGTTCTACTATACATACAGCCTTCTACGGTACCTGCCTAACACTATACCTGCCTAACCTGCCTATAGCTATACTACCAAATAACAAAATACGACCTCAAGGCCATATAATAGTAATAAAACCCAAAGTTCCACGATGTTGGTATTCTACTACTTGCTGAACATACAGAATAAAAACTTTTTCCATTTGACATTACTTGTAATGCAGGAACCACTACTCGCCAATTTCATTGAACGTGGGTTTCTTACGTACCCAATCTACGTAATACTGTAAATATTGCATTTACATTACTGACAATGTAAGCTTTTCTTCTCAGTGCACAACTCAAAATTTGTCAATTTTGAGCTATTTATATATTCGGACTCCTGAGTCCTGTAACTACACTCTATCCGGCAATATAACTCTCATAAGCGTATTTCATCTACAAGCCACGTGGGAGCCCAATTGTCAGTATTCCACAACCCCAGCAAAATATATGTACCCGTCCTCAATACTGGAACTACTTTATATTAACACAATTTCACAATAACGACTCTGATTTTGCACGAGAAAACTTTGAAATGTCACACTGTTTAATCAGTACTCTGTTTCCATTATAACAAAATCATCCAACTTTCAGTTGTCATTTTCTCAAAACTAAGTTCTTTGAGTTCTGTATTTTTGTCGGGGTCAGATAAAGGAGGTGAAGTCGTGTAATACTATAAAATAGTAATGAGTCCCATGTTAAATGGAGCAATAAGGCTCACGCCAAAAATCGTGATTATGGTTTATATTTACACTATCAGCCACACGAGTACCTTGAGTTAACGTCACGTTCACTATCTACTATGGGGCCGTATCTCTGTTGATATAGCGTTTTCTTCGTATTCGGCATGTTCCGAAATAGAATTTAGCGCACGGCCATCCTAACAGTTCCATGGTCTTTCCTCAGGCTCACCAGACCAATGCCGCGATATTATATTTAAATTAGGTCCTGGCCGAAACCCTCCCCCAATACTCCCCCCTACATTAATTGGTCTTCGGCCAAAGATACCTATGTGTCACAGAATAATAAATATAAATTCAACGTTCGCTATTTTACGCTTCTTCTCCCAGAAGTTACAATGAGAGGTTGACAGTAGCCTAAAATCATCCCAAGACAACAGGAATTTATTACTTACTTGTTTAGCAATCAAATTGTTGGTAATTTTAAACCGACGTTCAAAAAAATAGAGGCAACAGTGCACAAGATGTTTTCAGCTAGAAGTGGATAGTCAGGATTATTAAGCAGGCCGAGCGGTCTGCGGCAGTAGGCCACCAGCTCGAAGATCTCGAGCTCGAGTCCCGGCAGGGGCATGAGTGTGGATTTTAACAGCTAAAGGCGAATCGTGATGAGCCGAAGTTCAAAGTTACTAGACTGGCCCATATAAGAATAAAGTTTACCAAAGTTTATATCACGATTATTACCTGTTGAACGATATTGTATTCCGGGAGTCATAGAACGATAACCGGATGTAACATCACTTGACCGGATACAGATTGTAGAGGTCAGGAGAATGGGACACTGCATTTTTCATGTGACCAATCTTTTAAGATTTTCCCTCGCCATGGTGTTGAGGATATACCAGGAATATATGGATACTATATAGACATCAGGTCCATGTTAACGTTGTGGCGATGACAGATAAAAGAACAACGGAATCCACAAAGAAGGTGTCCACCAAACGAAGGAAGACATTGTCAAATCTTTGTCGACATCAACATCGGTGCCTCTCTATCAATCAATCAACGCACTACGTATATGTCAACAAATGCCAGCAATGTGGTTAGGTAGTCGTTGAACAATATGGTTACCATTCTTGACAGCCGGGTATCGGGTGATGGGCCTTACTTGGACAAGAAAACAGATCCCATTGCACGTGGTCTGATTAATCAAATTTTCAGCTCTTATTTTGAAGATGGTAAATCAGTGGGTTTGAGCAGTAGAAAAGACTCTCGCGATAGGGAATAAAAATGAATTAAATATCCAAGCAACGACTCCTTCGTGCTGGTAAACTCTACGTCAGGTTATTCAGTGTTTGTAGAACTAACACATTATTATGTACGAGTCTAAATATTTTAGCACACCAGATTCGTTCAGTATCACAAAATCTCAATATGGAGTAAATTACTTAAAATGAAATTACGCTTATATTGCTTTCATAAATAAGTAATCAAAATGACGCAACTCAAAAGTTCAAAGAAATAATTATATTTTGTTTGGAGTCAAGTAAACAATTCAGCAATAACAGCTACCAATAATTATTTTGTATGTTCTTTTCCCGTGTTCTCAATTATTAAGGGAGAAATAAAATTGGAGTGCTGATTAAACAGTGCCTGTAGATTTTAATTGCTTTCGTCTGAGTTTTCTAATTGATTTACAGAACGCTTTTGACTTGCCAGCACATTTAAGAAGCTGTAGTCAGAAGGTGGCGAAGCAAGAAATTAAGTTATGGTGTGAATGATTCTATTGTAGATATTTTTTCGTTCTACAATTTTTATCTTCGTTTGCATTTCTCTTACCCGATCTTCGCTCCATTTCTAAATATAATACATACGTGCTTCTAGTAGTCCGTACGTAAGAAATTAATACCATTAATACTTACAATATAACATTGAACACTAGTATACCCTTGGTGGGGCACATTGCAAGTTTAATGTAAAACGGCGTTTCGAGGGTGATCTGCATCTGTTATTGTGACCTACCAAGTGTATGGGGAAGAAAATGAAACGAATGTACTACTAGCGTTACACAGAAAGAATGCATTGCGCTAAAACGTCGTTTATCCGGCGAGACCTGATCCGTTCCGGATAAACCATATTTATTCATTATGTCATCTTATAGGCGCTTCCAAATACAGTTACCAAATGGTTTATTTTACAAGGAACATAAATTTTAATGAATTGAAGGGGAAAATACAACTCGGTACATTTTCACTACGGAGAATAAATTTGACTCGCTTACTTTTGTACGATTTTACATTGTATAGTGATATAATTATATTGAGGCTTTGTATCCATAGTTCATTTAATTAAAACAGGTTGACAAGGCTATCGCACTTAGCTTTATTATAAAAACACACAGCAAGCGTAACAGTTTCAATGATCTAACAATATCTTCCTCAGTAGAAAGACTAATCAACAGATTTTTTTTTCAATTTTCAATTTATTATTCCAATAACCAAATACATTGATGTCTGGAGAGTTCAGACACTATAATGGTATTACACGATATTTATATGATTAGTAATATAGACAGTAAATTCCTTGTAGCAGACAATAAACTTTAAACATAGACAATAAATTTGTAATGTAGACTTCTGTACATATAGATTTACGAAGTACCTAGTAGTATATATGCTTAGCCTAATATATTGGTGCTACATAGTGAATTGAGGTGCTGTGGAATTATATAGTAAGAATTCTTTTACATCGTAATATGCCTTATCCAGCATATATTCCTTTAATTGTTTCTTAAATATGTTTGTTTCGTTCATTCCTTGTATGTGCTGGCAGCTGATTGTGTATTTTGACACCCATATGACTAGGCCCTTCTTGAACAAGGGTTAGTCTAGTAAAATATTGTATTTTTTCCTCTTTTCTTCTTGTATTATGTTTGTTCTCTTACAAATATATCGCAGTTTGCTTTTGTATAAATAGCTATTGCATAAATATATAAAGAAATTAGAGTCAGAATTTTATATTGTTTAAAGAGCTATTTCCATGAAGTTCTAAATCCGGTGGTGATACGCAGTGGCGTTTACAGTATTACGTTTACAGAAGATTTATGCTGTTCCTGATGCGTTGCCCCAGAAATTGATCCCATAACCCATTATTGGATAAATAAGTCCATATTAAAACTAAAATTTATGTGTTCGTACTTCTTGTCTTCTTTAGTATTCTTAAGGCAAATAATTCAGAATTAAGTTTGTTTTATCTGGTTTATTTGGCTGTTCCATTAAGATTTTCGTTTGTGTTTATTCCTGAAAACGTTGTTTCTGTGTTCACATTTTAAAAACAAGTTACCTGATTGTTAATATTTTTTGTTTACAAAAGTTTTTTTCGTGTAGAAGCGTAAATATTATATTTTCGTGTCATCCAGTATCTGACAGTTGCTATCAAACCAATTTTAGTTTGTTCTTGTTTTAATGCTATTTGTAAAGTAAGTTGTTTACATATTTTCTTTAACAATTAAGTTCGAGTCATCAGCACATAAAATTACCTGCCTTTGTATTATATGCGACTTCAACTGCTTGCTTTCGGTTTAGGCTTTTCCTCTATTGTCATAGTGTTATAGTATTTAAAAGCATTATTTGGTGATTTACAAAATCAAAGGCCTTACTGTCATAGGGTATACCTAAAACAAATTTATTTTCATTTATAATACAGTCAATTAATGTTTAAATTCCAGTTGTTGTGGTTCTGTGGGGAAGAAACACATCTTGTTCGCAAATGTTATGTCTTGTTAGAAATACCATTAATCTATTTTTTATTACTTTTTCGAGTATCTTACCAATAAGAAACAATCAATTTGTTTCTTTTTCGTTTTTGTAAATTGGTACTATTTTTGCCAGTTTTATTTGGGAAAGAATGGTACCGTTGATCAGACATTTATTGAATAGGTAAGTTAGGATAAGTGTCAAATATATGTTTTTTTGTTTGCTTATTTTCTCTGGAAAATCATCTCTTATCAGTTTGGTGCCTTTAGGGTTTTTAAATTCATTAAATACTTCGCTTTCGATTATGGACATATCCATGTTCCGTGGTTTAGCTATTTATAGTAATTGTAAAGCCGATGCGATTCTGTTCGGCATCTTTATTAAATATTTGTTTTAACTTCTGTCAAGTATTTGTTTATGGTTTCGTTCACGTGTTGCCGGGCTTTAATCATTGTTCTGTTTACATTTTAGTTCATTAACATTTGATTGCTGAATTTCATTGAATATCTGTATCAGTACAAAAAACCTCTTCGAGGTAAAGGGAAGAGTGACGTAAGAATTCTACTCACAAAAGAAGCGATATCTATTTTGCGAGTGACTTCCATTGTGTCACTATGGTGGAAGTGTTTCCTTTGTAATAAAAGTAAGAGGCTTAGTATCCTCCCTTCCGCCAAAATGGATTTAACTTCTTTTGTGAGTAGAATTCTTGCATCACTCTTCCCTTTACCCCGAAGGGTTTTTTGCAAGGCTGCCTATTAAAAAGAAGTGCATAGTCTTAATACAAAATTTCGATTTTGAACCATTGAAGGCTCCGTATCTCCAAAATCGTAACTCATTATAAAAAAAAATATAAACATTTATTTACTTCCAATTGACGCCCAAAACTCCCTGGTACCAACCATTTGAGCCTAAAGCGAAAAGACACACAGAATGACAGACACACTTTTCGATCATTTTTTTAAAAAATTGTGATTGGCCTAAAAAATTAAGTCATAACTTGTGAAGCCCTTCACTGATTTTGACGTGTGATACACTGTTTGAAAGGTATTAAGGCGTAGATTACGATTACGAAAGTTTCGGTCGCCTGTATGGTCTGCGGTACGTGTTACATCAGAAAGGTTAATTTTTTATTTTTTTTTCGAACGGCCCTAGGGACTCCCATTAAGGTACTACTGGCCCAATGTTTTTCTGTGTCTGGCAAAGGGCTTTCAAATGTATGTTCAAGCATCAGAATTGGACTTGTAGTTTCTAGATCCTAAATTTTCTGTATATATGTAAGTGCCACTAAAAGACTCGCTTATGAGCGTCATTTTTCATTCTGCTAAGAGTTTTGATATCCCGTGTTACCAAACCTTTCTTCCGTATTTTATTTTTGTTGTCATTTTAGGAACCGTTTATTGCAGAGAAGGAATATAGATATGGATTGCACTCAAAAATTTTAGAATTAAATAGAAAAGTGAAGGCCATTACAAAAACAAAATTTCGTGACAATTCATGCGTCGTCCTTCTTGAAATACAATCTACGTACATTAAATATCAATTTCGTGTGGTATTGTCAGATTGGTATTGTTTAAAACAAGAACCAGTTCATAAGTTGTCATGCCTCACGTCGTCGCTGTTTTCACGAAGTGACGAATGTTCAATATATTTATTAGCGAACATTCGCCACTTCATAAAAGACAACCAATATGTATCCAGTGTTCCTTTCTTATTTTCAGCTGAACTAACTCGATAATGAGTACAAATATTTTCTTAGCTAATGATTCCGATTGATAATCTTTTATTTTATTTCTAACACAGATAAAAGATTGTCAGAGAAGATTATGTTGTATAGGCTTAGCAGTTCTGTTGCCCAACCAAGGTTGTAGAATTATGAACAAATTCACTTGTGACCTGACTACAGATATAGACAAGCAAACCTCAGGTTCCTTGGACTGCAGCTTGTAAACTATTAGGGCCTTGGTTCCGGGAAGGCCTGCTTGTTTGGAAGGCTACTTCTCTACTCGTTCTTCATAAGAGGGAAAGGGAGAACTTGTAACAAGCAAGCTGTAGTTTCAATGGCCTAGAACGAAACATCAGGTAATAAGAACATCAAGAAAAGGTGGATGCAGTGCGCTAATCCTCCTATGAAGGTGGTTATCATTTTCTGTTCCCTGTTCGAGACAAGTAGATGAATCTTCTATCTTGTGATGAAACTTTTTCTCTTCCTAAAGGAACAACTATGGTCTTATTAAGTACAGAAGCCACAATTATATTACTTATTCTTACTTGAGGGTAATTGAAATTATTTTTTACTGTTCTGTGAAAAAAATTGAGAATAATGCGGTTGTTGTATAATACTGCAACCTCGTCAGAAACCACCACTGTTTTTAAGTTTGATAAGATACAATCATAGAAATTAATTAGTATTGTACAAGTAGTCTATCATCACCCTTCATAGTATCGAACTATGAGAGCTGGGTTAATGTGTTATAATCTGCTTTCATGCTTAATACTACTAGCGCTCGGTGTAGCAATACCGTTACCTAGCAACTTATCATTTTTGCTTGTAGTTTCTGAAAAAAAAAAGTCGTTTTGTACAGCAACAGTGTACACAGTAACGTAACAGGTGCGTGATGTTTGTAATGTAAATTAAGGTAAAAACACATATACACAGTGGGTCTTTCGTTCAATGCTGTGTTCCATGTTGACAGTGCAGAATCTAAAATGCTGATCATGAATTGTAATATTTAAACAATAGATACTCGAAAATGTGATCTTCTTTTTATTATATGCTTTTTATTAACTTACTCTGTAATCATGTTTCATCTCTGGTACAAATCTTGCAACGTTAATTTAACTCATTTTCCGACGTCATACAAGGATGAAATTTTGCACAGCGACGTAAGTTGGGTGAAAATACAACATTATATTGTTACTTTCATATATTTCTATGTATGTATATATCTTAAAAAACATTTTAATATTTTATTACTAGACTTCTTTATCCTAAAATAAATACTAGCATATTTCCAAGCATAATTTTTACTTCATAACTGTGCATGTACGAAATTTACATGCATCTCTTCGCTTTTAATGTGATATAGATAAAACAAAATAATGCTCATATTTGACATAAAAATTAGGAAAATTCAATCGTTAACTTCTTGTAAAGTGTTATTTGCAGCTATTAAAAAGCTATAATGCATCAAAGGGTAATGCCTTGGGTTCATTTTAGCAATCATTAACAACATCGTAAATATAAATGTTCTTGACCTCTTCCAGCTCTATAGCCAAATCATCAACGATGCGAGTGGATCATCGGAAACTGATGACCGAAGGTAGGTTTACAGACTTTTTAGAACAGAAAAGAATTCTTTAGAGGCAGTGGTGATCGGCAATACGACAAAAAATCCCAATGACAAGATAAGAATATACATCAGGTACAACCTATATATATATCCAAGGAGAAATATAAAAACGGATAGTGTTCAAGAAAATGATTATTTGCTATACATAGCACAAAAAGTGACAATACTCCAAACAGAAAAAACAGGCTATTACAAAAACTAAACCTCTACATAGGACTTAGATGATGCAAGTTGTCTTTCTCTGGCAATTCTACAGACCAAACCCGGCCGTATACTGAACCAAACGACTCAGAAATGCCCAGGAAAGAAAACACCAAAAGAGGTCTACTAACACTCATATTGTAATAATTCTCAAAAACACATTCTGAAAAAGTACACTGCTGCTTACTACACGCAATCAAACGTAACAAGTGCGTAGAAAATTAACAAGCAACTCAAAGTAAAAATAAAAAAAAAAAATTATTAAAGCAAAAACTACATCTTTTTAACAGAATATATGCGCACCAAGCAAAAATATCAGATGATCCAACCGAATATATTCGGGGGTATAATGAGTAGTAGCAAAGTAGTTCAAGAAACCCAGTTCCAAATGCAATACCCTCTAGAAAATTATATAGGACGCTTAGAAATGTTCAGCAAAACAGTACACATTGAGGGATGTACATTCATTTTCAAAACCTTGGAATCACACACATTTCAGCTAGTACGCGCTAAAGCAGAACAACGAAAAACCAACTCTTCTAGCCTCTTCAAAAAGATAAAGGCAGACAAAACTGCTCATCTTCTACACACTTATGCCAAAAATATTCAAATATGAACAAAAACCATGTACTCAAGATAACATAAAGATGACCCAGTGGCAAGCGCGCTCCTCTGTTAAACAAAAGGTTCAGTACTCGTAGAGGTTTACCAAACGAAGTTTTGGAATCCGTTTTACCAAAAATGTGTCGGTCCAGTTCTTAAAAGTCGACTAACTTACAATTCAACTGTGAATACTCGTACAAAAACAAACAATATATTATCATTAATAAAAATAACATCAGAATACAGCCACATTAGTACTGTAGACACTAGCCAACCAGAAAGCAAAAAGCATCAAGTATAGGTCCCAGACCTATGATTCACACGGCAGGACTCTGATCCAAGAAATAAGATAAAAACCGCAGAGAACAAAAATTTATTCATCAATTGGCGTCACTAAAAGGAATGCAAAATTAGTCCTTATACACGTTAAGGGAGTGCGATGCCATAAAATTAAAAAAACAAACTGGAATACGAACTGCGAAAGTTCCGGGAAATCCAGGCTTTATGTCTCATGTCAAATTAAGTTTCAAAATAAACGGTATTTAATTATAAAAATGGACGATTGACACAAAAAATTTAACAATTCCAGTTTGTTACTTACAATATAGTGTTGCTCTTGTATTAATGCATAACGTTTTTAAAGATATTGAATTTATATTTTGCTGTTCCTTTATTTTACCATTTTAATCAAGTATTCTATGTTCTCGCGGCGCTGCACGGGACAGGCAAAGAATTTCGCAGCATGCATGTGCGCTAGTTCACACCTTTTGAGGATTATTATGATAAGTCGTCAATGTTTGCCATGCGCCCGCCACACAGTGGTTCTCGGCGATCAAATTGTAACTCATGAGCGGCACTGATATGAAAGGAAAAGAGTATATAGATATAAACTTCTTTACAGAAGACAAACAGCCGACTTAGAAACGCACTATAAGTAAAAATAAAAACACATCCCAAAATCTTTTTCTCATTTTCGAATTTTTGTATAAGGTCAGCTCCAAACTAAATACTATGGCAGGCAATTAAAACTCTCTAAGCTACATTGTGTAGTAGCACGTTTCCAGTAGTTGTTTTAATTATAAATTTGGTTTCGAACTTCCAGAAAAAAAATATAAATTGAAAAACAAATAGTTTTTTTTTCTTTGCTTCTCAATGTGTTTTTATGTCAGTTTAACTTTCCTTTTTAAAGAAGTTTTTTTATTACGTTTTAGTTCGTTTATATTCTCAAACCGGGTGGGTCACTTGCCCTCTCCTGCCCCCTAATTGACCCCTCTGAATTTAAACTATAGTGAATAAATTGTCTCCGTTAATTCGTATTAACTCCTTGAAAACCTCACTACTTTCGCTACTAACAAAATGTCATTCTTACTGTTTTAACTCTGAAGCTAGCAACACTTGAAGGATCCAGGTGGGAAATCCTATCCCTAGTGTCACAAGTTGTTTTCAAACTAGCTGTGAGAGCTCCTATCCAATGAAGAATTCAAAGGGCTCTGCGATGGTAAATTTTCCTCCCGAAGGATTCTGAAAATTAAAGGTAGACCATTGAAAAACTTTTCCTATCGTCTGTTGTCATTTCCTTCTGCGTACTTTCCGTTTTCACGTTATCAAACCTCTTCGACCAAGAAAAAAAAAAAGGAAGCTATTTTTGAAAGAGAAATACGTATCCCGTTCATACATTTCTTCTCTTTGGTGGATTCTTTCCTGACCTTATCAAGCCAATACAGAAAATATTTTTAAGCAATGTTTTTATTATTGTATTTATAACGAACGATACGTATAGATATCAAAAATTAAATAATTATTAAGTTGCGGCACGCGGATTACACGATAAAACCTCCTCAACAAAACATCGTTTGCAAAAATATCGACAGACAATTGACCGAGAGATGAAAACACCGACAGTACAGCCGGCCGGGTGGTCGAGCGGTCTGCGGCGGTAGGCCATTGACTCGAAGGTCCCGGGTTCGAGTCCCGGCAGGGGCATGGGTGCGGATTTTAACTGGCTGTAAATGGGCGAATCGTGACGGGCCGAAGTCCCAAGTTACTAGACTGGCCCATATAAAAATAAAGTTTACCGACAGTACAGTACCGACGGACAAAAACCTCAACGACAAAACCTCGCTATCAAAAACCTCGACGTCAAAACCTAGCTAGCAAAAACTCGACGACAAAACCTCGCCAGCAAGAACCTCGACGACAAAACCTCGCCAGCAAAAACATCGACAACAAAATCTCATCAGCAAAACCCTCGACCACAACACCTCGCCAGCAAACACCTCGATGACAGAACCTCGCCAGCCAGAAGCTCGACGACAAAATATCGCCACCAAAAACATCGAAGGCAAAACCTCGCCAGCAAAAACATCGACTAT
>JAGDQP010003974.1:70011-84613 GCA_022664845.1 Lepisma saccharinum | reverse complement strand
TAGATAGATAGATAGATAGATAGATAGATAGATAGATACGGACATTTTCAAATTTCTTGTATATTTCGTCTAAAATTAATCGTAAAAATGCTTACTCAATTTTTATACTTTATTCTAGATATGCTCTACAACATATAATCTTTACAAATACTGAAATGGTTTTCAGTTTATGTTACTGTAGAGCTTTTTTTTCTTTTTTTTTAACTTTTTACTCACAGTCCACGGTGTTACGTCACAAAAAGGTAACAGAGTGGATAAAAACATTAAACTGACACCAGACAAAGATATTGAACTCGTATTTCCAAGAATTTTTTAGATATTAAAGAGATCGAGAATGACAAATCACAAATTAATTATAAGCGACACTACTATTATTATTTTAATGCAGTGGCGTAACTTCTGTGTGGACAGGGGGGGGGGAAGGCCACGGGCCCCGAGCCGCGTCCAGATGGTGAGGGGCTCTCAGGTAGGCAGGTACTCCTATGTACTCCTATTAAAATTAATGACTGGATCGCTTCTAACCTACACGTACCTACTAAGTTCAGTGAGGCCAAATTTGTACAGACCATTTATCAGTAGGCTGTCATTCAACCATGGGTCTTTTTAAGTTAAAATGGCCAAGTAGTTACAGCGGTACTTTTCTGCTGTCTCCTACATTAAATGTTATTCTTGGATTTTCTATACTGTGTTCATATTAACGAGTGTTTGAACTGAGTTTATCCTATATTGTGGAGTGATTAGACTACGGCCAGCGGGAGTGTATTCATAGAAGGCAGCAAAGTTGTAATTTCTTTATATTTCAATATAATTTTCATATTAAAGACTGATGACATACTGAGGTAAGAAATATAATTAAGGGGAATTAGTATTAAACTGTTAAATTAAGTGTAGTATAGCGGGGTATTTGCTTTACATATATTTGTCAGAAACTCCATTCACGAGTCAGGAGGGAACTGACTCTCCAGAATTGAGTTTTCTTATTGATATGTTGAAGAAATCAACATATTTATGAGAATTCATTTCCTGGAGAGTCAGTTTCCTCGAAACTTGTCCTCTGGGTGGTGAACCGTGAGGCGGACCAGTTTTAGAACCCTGCCCACATGTAATGTTCAAGGCACAGGCAGGTGATTAGAACGATTCATATATTCATAACGGGGTCGAATATGTCACACAGGGTGTGAAATCGTCCCAACCTAGCAGGAGGAAATGGCAAATTTTTACTTTGACTAGAACACTGAGTGAAACCGTGAGTTGCACCTTTGCAAATGTACTTATTGTTACATTTTTTATGTATTAAGTACAAGGGCCATTTATGCTTTAAAATGCATCTAAAAGCATAAATTGCCCTTGTACTTAATATTTAAAAAAGAAACAACAAGTATATCACGGTTCCAGTCACTGTTCTAGTCAAAGTAAACACTTGCGGGGGGAAAATTTCCAGCATTACTTTAGCACACGGCTCTACCATATTTTACTCGATTTCACTAATTTTTTCAACAACTTTTATTATAGTTGGCCTAATTATAACACGATGTTCCTTGTACCTTCCCGGTAAATTTTCATTTTTTTTCACTACTAATAGTTCGTGGAAGAAAGTAAAATATTTGACTCGTGGAAGAAAGGAAACATCATCGACAAGCAACAGGAACTGCAATTCCGTAAAGAGACCAACTTCTGGAGGAAACTATTACAGAGGGTCGTTCCGATCATTCTCACTCTTGCTGTTCTTGGGTTGCCATTTCGTAGCCATGAAGAAAGTGTTAGTTTAGGATTTTGTGAAGGGGGAAATTTTCTTAGCATTGTGTATCTTGTAGCTCAGTTTGATTCAGTGTTACAAGAATTATTAAATCGTTCTGCGCATAAAGTTAAGTATGTTAGTGCTAAAGTTCAAAATGAAAGTTATTACGTTGATAGGCGATGCTACTCGGTCTCATATCCTGGAAGCCATCAGAGGTGCTTCATATTTTTCTGTGCTTTTAGACACAACCAGTGATATTACAGGGCGCGATCAATTAGGTATTGTAATTAGATGGATTAAGGTAGATTTTAGAAGAGAAATTCGGAATATTAATGCAAGCTTTCTTGGATTCATTAGTATTCAGACAGCAAATGCTGAAAACTTGTTTAATGTTCTATGTACTACTGTAAAAAAATGGAAACTTAACATACAAAAATGTAGAGGGCAGGGTTATGATGGAGCATCTGTTATGAATGGGGCATACACCGGTGTACAGAAGCGATTAAAAGATTTTGTTACCTCTGCTCCTGTACCTTACATACATTGTGAGTCTCATAATCTTAACCTCGTGACTAGTGATGCTGTTAACACAGTAGTAGAAGCTACAGTCTTTTTTGAGGTTGTGGAGGTAATTTATAATTTCTTCAGGAGTAGTTTTGTTCCGTTGGGCAGAAATAGCGTTCGGTTCTGAAAATAGTTTTCAGAAACTTACATTAAAAAGATTGTGCCCAACCCGATGGGCTTCACGTATTGAGGCTGTTAGGTTTTTGAAAAGTCGTTATAAAGATGTTTTACAAGTTCTGAGCAAAATATTGCTGACTTCTAGGAAATGTAAGGAGCGAAGTGATTCCAAATCTCTGCGCTTGAAATTAGCAAATTTTGAATTCATAGTTCTGTTGGTGGTTTGGGGGGAAATTCTTTCTCGTTTAAATAAGGTTTCCATAGAACTACAGTCCATTTCAGTAGATTTAAGTGTAGGAGTGTATTTGTTAAGTATGGCAAAAAAAACAGCCTTCTGCGACTTCGAAACAGCTGGAAGGACAGTGTATTACCTACAGCAAAAGCTCTTGCTGATAGCTGGGTAGTGTTCCACACATTTCAAGACAAAAGAAATCGAAAAATAAAGTTTTTTTTTATTATTATTTTGAAGATTTGTCTTGCGATGAACCTATAAGAAATGCAGAAGATAAATTTCGGGTGACTGTTTTTAACAGAATAGTGGATACTACAATAGGACAACTGGAACACACATTTGCAGGATTTTAGTTTGTGGCAAGGTCGTTCAAATTTTTATTTCCTAAAAATATGTTAAAAATGTCAGAATTAGAGTTGAAAGATTCGGCCAAAAATTTGTGTACATTCCTACTGAAGACATAGGTAACAATTTGATGAATGATATAATCTCTTTTAGAAATGAATTTAAAGAAAGTCTGGAAATTTTGACTACAGCAAGTGAAGTGTTTGATTTACTTGTAACATCTAGAATGGCAAGCTCTTTGCCAGAGGTTGCTGCTGCGTACGTCTTGTTCCTGACATTACCTGTGACAGTTGCCTCTGCTGAAAGATCATTTTCAAAGTTAAAAATAATCAAGTCCTTTTTACGGTTTACTATGTCTCAAGAAAGACTTGATAACTTGGCCATTACTTCAATAGAAAATGAGACTGCTAAACAGTTGGATAAAGAAAAGTTAGTTGACAACTTTGTGGAAATGAAAGCCCGTAAGTGTTCCTTTTAATCCCCATTGTGTAAACATACACAGCAGAACGCAGGAGAGAGGAGTAAACTTGAAGAACACAGAGAAGAACATACAAGACGTGGAGTTCGTCAGTGACTAACGTCTTGTGTGTGTGTGTTTTTTTTTTTTAATCTTCCACGTTTTGTGATGCCTTTTTTTTTTTTGTGTGTGTTCTTCAAACGTACTCCTGCTCGCTAGATCAAGTGATGGAAAATTAACGTTATCATCAACTATTGTGTGTTTTTCTCAAAAATGTAAATTTTGTTAAGAAGGATGTCAATTCCTTAAGGTTCGAGTATCTCTAGTTTTTTCAGCTATTCTCTTACAAAGAGGTAAATAAAACTATGTATACTAAATAAGCAAGTCGAGTTCAATAGTTATTTAACAGAAATATTCCATTATTACAGTGTTTATCTCAAAATCTTTATTTGTTAAATACAACCCTTAAAACTGAGTCCTGATACCACTACGATTCCTTGTACTTTTCAAGCTAAGGGCCCACCACCTTCATTGTCTACGGGCCTCACCTGCTCTTGTTACGCCACTGTTTTAATGATAATATCATGTGTAACAGAGTAGATGATCGAGAAGTTTACTCACCTTTACGTTGAACTATATCTTCGTACTGGAAACAAAATACTCTATACACAAAGCAGCTGTCCATGTTATCACCTTCTTGTTCCCATGATGCTCCAGTCTAACAATATTGCCAGGACGAATTTGAAATACGTGTGAACTAATAAGCGTAACAGAAGGGAAAGTAACAGAAAGTAACATTTACAGGGACATTGACAAACAATTTATAATTTAAAATTATAGAAAAGACTCTGGTTTCGTAAGCATTTCTATTCTGAAGACTTACGTTTTGACTGTCATAAAAGCCATTCGTTTGAAGATTTTTCTGTTTCTAGTAAAATAAAATCACTATAATCAGTGATTCCGCCAGAACCCCCTGTGGGGGATGTTTACCCCTCCCCCCCAAGGTCTGGACAACACCCCCTAACTTTAAAACTTTTACTGTGAAAAATCGATAGAAACCGAACAAAACTTCACTTACACCCTGCCAATTTTGACTTTACACCCCCAAACTGAAAATCCTGGCGGAAACCCTGACTATAATTATGAACTCCTGGAGCTATTGACACGGGATATTCACAGTTTTGGTACAATTAAAACCTTATTATGAGAAAAATATATAATATCTGTAGCCCAGTTATAAACACGGCCAGGTCCATTTTTTCACAAAATGAGTTAGACAGTGTTTAAGTCAGTGGTATCACCGTCTATGCAATACAAAACTTCTTTCGTTACAAAAAAAAAAGTCCAGAAACGTTCTAAAATGCGTTTGAAGGGTACACGGGAAAAACGATCAAGCTACGTTTTTGAAAGTTGTGAGAATAAACGCATTTTAAAGCGTAAACACTTAAATTTAAAGTTATTTTTTGCTCAAGGCATGTCTTCGACATCAAGCAAAGATGTGTAACAGTGTAGCCCACCGTCACATTTGATACGAACTATGTGGAACTATTGACATTTCGTAAGATAAAGTTGTCGTATGTATTCGTTCAGTGTGTAAGTGAAACGTATTTAACCATATGTGTAAGGAATAATGTGTGTGCTTGCAATGGTTTATTGAATATTGATTGATATCCCGAACTGGTGTGTAACCCCAGCCGGATCGCTAAATATACCTTATATTCTTATGAACGGAAAACTTATTTTATGATATATTCCTGCTCTAAACATTGAGTAAGATTCCTGGTGCAGTGAAAACCCTGCTTGCGTTTCCTACATCAGTGCAATTTTCTCACTTCTTGTATGGAACATACTGTATGCATGTCTTCACGGTTTGGGCCAGGGATTACCGTAGCAGTCACATCCCTTAAGTGCGGCTTCCTGCTATAGTACACTCCGGGACAAATTGGGAACATCATAAGTATTTATTATCACCGTTATCGTGCCGAAAACTCAGTGGACTACATTCTTTCGCTTCGTAAAGAGTCAACATTGCGTTACCTAACAACCGAAGCCTACCCGTTACAGATGCCCAAAGCAAAACTAACTTAAATTCAAGGGTTTACCGCTTTAAAATGCGTTTATTGTCACAACTTTCAAAAAATGGACCTTGAACGTTCTTCCCGTGTACTCTTCATTTAAATACATGGCTTCTTTAAAAAAAAAAAAAAAAAACGGCCAGCTCCACAAGCGATAAGTTGCAATTGGTTTCAAACACGGCCAGGTTCAGTGTTGCCAGTCACAGCACAGTATTCAGCCAATCACGCTGAATCACAAGAAAACGAAGAAGAGGATCTGTGTGAATGTGCAACCAACAATGACGATTAGTACGAAGAAGTTCTGGAAATTGTCATTTAAAGATTCTTATATAGAAAAGTAAAAAATGTGCTTAAAAAATGTAACACAGAAAGTTTGTAATTCAAATGTGTTTTATGAAGTGTCCATAAAAGTATCCTTTTAAAAACCAACCTCAAGGAATCACTTTCATAGTTTCTTGTCTGCAGTTTTCGTTACAAAGACGGCCACCTCCACACATTGGTTACAAACCAGGCCACGTGCAATTTTGTGTATTGTAAATAACTAATGAACTTTTAATATAATGTATCACATCTGTTAGCTACACATTCAATTTCAATTACATATTGGTATCCAACCAAAAATTAGCAACATTAATGCTCTTTTTATCTACAGTAAACGGTTTTTGCACGCTCCGGAAAATATATATTGAGAGAGAAAGGAGAGAAGACATGCAGTCCATGTCTCATAGGGGTTACCAAATCATACTAATTCATTCACATTAAGCGACTTCATAAACATCACAAAATAAATGGCTTCCAAATAGGCTTCTTAGCTGCTAGTAAAATTTCATAATCCCCTTGTCACTTCCTTGTTTCAACTTCTGCCAAATAAAAATGTTCCCATTTTCTATCCAATCTTGATCGAAACCATCTTCTAGGGGAAAGCTATTTATCACTGGAAAGAACGAAAAATAAAATTATTATGGTGGGAAACTTCTTTGCCAGGGGGGGGCAATCCCTGGCATCCTCCCCCCTAATTTGCACACTGCATGTCATACGCAGGAGGGATATTGTTGCTAATTTGCGAAATATTCTCTAAAGACATGCGTCAAAACTTTTGTCCGTAGCATTTCCTGCCCCGATCCGACTTGGAAACTTCTTGGGTTTTGGTGACGATCTATGAAGCCATTTTCTTTTTTTGATCTTTTCGTTTGATGCTTGAAAGCACATAGCTTCCGTCACCAGTCATTAAAATGCTCTTCTCCTTGACACGTCTGAGAAACAATGCACATCCATCAACACAACGTTTCTTCATTTCATGTGTCGGAAGTGCGAACCCGTTGGACCGTTGTGTGCAGACATTCTTGAATACAGCAGCATTTTTCTTATGATCAGATCAGTTGATTCAAAGTCTATGCAAGAACTCGGCATTGTGTTTTAATGTCAACATGATTCACATCTTCACTATCTATTGATCCCGTAGTATTGGCTTCCAACATACAAGGTAATCTAGCAGTACTTTCACATGAAAATGCAGAATTTTACTGTTAGCTTATAAAGCACTAATTTTAAAGCGAAAAAGAACATAAAATGTTCACGTTTCAGAGATTCTAAACAAAATATGTTGTCGAACTTTAAGTGTGAAGACAAATATTTTTGAACTAATACCTTGTATGGACAATTTTGGGGTATGATGTTAAATGTTATTGTAAATTACGCAAACAATTGTGATGATTTTGCGTGTGTCATCCAAGAGTTTAACAAAATGAAGGCGAAGTGCATTTTGTGAGAGCTCAAGATTAACAAAAAATATGATTGTTTACAAGATGGTTTCAAGTTGTTGAAAGCAAATCTAAGCATATGTTCGACAGCCATAGTTAACTGCAAACTTACTACAGTGAAATAGAGATTCTGTTCAGAGAGGAAGATCGATTTGAAGGCTACGCGGCATTGAACAATCATATACTAATGTGAGTGATAAGAAATTGACAATGGGTGTGTCGCACGACTTAAGAGACACAGGATCTAGGTCATATTTCATGAGGGGAAAATCGCTACTTAACGGACACCCCGTAGCCTTTATTAGTCACTTAAATCGAGGGTTAACTGTATTTCAAAAGAAACCAAGTGTGTGTGCAAAAATATAAAGTAACTTCACATTAGCTTCGGAAAAAAGAACTCCAACAAAATAATATACTAAAGCTTATATTAATTATAAGATTACCTGAGATCTTCGAGTTCTACGTAACGATATTGGAGTGATCGGCTAGTGTCGAAAGAAACTCCAAAGCAAACATTTTACCTCGATCGTCTATTTCCAGTCTAATGCAATATCAACAAATTTTCAGTTCTAAGTTTTTACGTTGTTATCGGGTGCGACCCGCTTTTATTTGTGTTTTAATTCTTGTGTTATGCACCTAATGGACTGTGCATAGTACATAATGTAAATAATATTTATCCTTTTTGTAAGATTTAAGAAATATATAAGCAACTCAAAAGTTAATCCATATTAGTTTAGGCTGGAAGTGGACGATCGAGATTAACTGTCCTCTCCGCTCTCTGGCTTCATATATTGATTAAATATTGAATAGTTGTAACAGGTTCGTTAATCTTCCCTGTTACTTTCTATGCTTGGTTATCTATGTTTATATATATATATATATTGTATTATTATGTAAATATATGTATAATTTTGTATAAAACTAATTAGTGTAAGATAATTGTATGTAACCTTTATACGTTGTATTTCATGTATTTTTAATTTGTATTTTCTATGTAATTTTTCTATGTAACCATACAGAGGATTTCTTTTTAGTTTTGCTTCAAAAACGGGAAAATTTTCTTGGACGATTCTGTGTACAAGAGCATCTGACTAGAGCTGACTGCAGAGGGGAGCTTTTCCTCCAATCAGAGCTTGTCTTTTAAAATACTGAGCCACTTGCGTAATCAGCCATTGTCTTTGGCTTGGGTGTCATTTGCTATATAAGTCAACAGCCCGGCCGACTGACTACTCGAATCGCAGCAAACCGAGGCACACTTGCGGTGTGGTCCGGGTCCGATGGCACTCGCTTGGCAGCTGTGATGCCCTCAATCGCCCGTGACGAGATGACGCCACTAGCGGAGTTGTATTCACCAGTGAAGAATAGCTGCCTCCTGATACCGACACGAAGACTGGAAGAAGCAGCCACTTAATTGTGGAAGCATGACGAACATGGTCAACGGCAACCGCGGTAGCAACTGGCCAGGCAAGCCCGGGCGATAGTGAGGCGAAGTACCTAGCACCATTAGTAGTCATGCTGGGCAGCAGTCCCCACTTGCTGAGAGCTAATCAGTCGAGTTTTACTGTAAGAGGGTAGTCCGATATTCATTCAATTCCGATTTTTGACTTGACTGAGAAGCAATCACTTGTTGTGGGCTGGCAACCTGTAGACGCTTGTTGGGCCACCGAGACGACAGAGAGGGTTACCCCACTTCGTGGATGCAGCCCCTGGATGAAGAAGCCACTCACCTGAGACGCAGCAGTTGATCGGCATTTGCATGTTTCAACACAGACACTTGCTTTCAGGATGCGATTCATAGTAGAGTAAATACAGACATATTAACTGGGTTTCCCCACCCGTCGCAGCATGCGTGATTTACCAGGTAATCTATCATAGTTAGTTCGATACAGGGATTTTTACAGAATATAGATAAATTTCCAAACCTGAGTGTCTAAATGTATCAGATTTGTAAATATGAAACCGGAATTTGTGCATAGACGGCGTTAGCTGTCACTGTGGTTACCGTAAAACTGCGTCCTTGATGCCACTTGCTTGTTTTGACTGCTGATAACGATTTGCAACTCACAACCAGACAAGTTTCATGTCATAGTGTAGTGTTTAATAGAGCTGAACATGGCGCAATTTGTATCTACAAACTACGATGTGCAGACAGCATTGATTTTTTGTTACCATTTGAAGAAAACTGCTGCAGAATCGCATCGCATGCTTATCGAAGCTTACGGTGATCATGCTCTTGGTAAGTCACAGTGCTATGAGTGGTTTATAAAATTTAAAAGTGGCGATTTTGACGTGAGAAACGAAGAACGTGGAAGACCACCGAAAAAGTTTGCATACAGCGAATTGCAAGCTTTGTTGGATGAGGATGATGCTCAAACGCAACAACAACTCGCGGATCAATTAAATGTGACACGAGAGTTTACATACGTTCAAAAGTCATCGGCAAGATTCAGCAGGTGGGAAAATGGGTTCCACATGCATTGACTGAACGACAGCAGGAAAACCGAAAAACCACTAGCGAAATTCTGCTCGCCAGGTACAAAAGGAAATAATTTCTCCATCGAATTGTGACTGGTGACGAAAAGTGTATCTATTTCGAGAATCCTAAGCGCAAAAGATCATGGGTAACTCCAGGAGAACTGGCGACATCGACTGCAAGACCAAATTGCTATGGACGGAAGACAATGCTTTGTGTTTGGTGGGATCAGAAGGGAGTGATCTATTATGAACTGCTGAAACCTGGTGAAACCGTTAATACCCAACGTTACCGACAACAAATGATCAATTTGCATCAAACTGCGTAAAAAACGACCAGAATATGACCAAAGACAACATAAAGTGATTGTGCTTGACGATAATGCACCCTCCCACACAGCAAAACCGGTCAAGGAAACGATTGCGACGTTTGGCTGGGTAATCCTTCCGCATGCGACTTTCTCACCAGACTTTGCGCCTTCCGATTTTCACTTATTTGCATCCATGGGACACGCACTTGCTGACCAGCGCTTCACATCTTACGAAAATGGCTTACATCCCCCGGCGATGCCCTCTACTAAGGTAAATATTTATCCTTGCTCTACGCGGAAAGACGGCTGTTGCATTGCTTTTACATAGATGTATTTTGTTAGAGCCAACCTCTCACTATATATATTAATAAATAATTAGACTAATTGGGTCCCATGAGAATGACCAGCGCATCAAAGTGCAAGGCTGAGTTTTCTTTTAAGTGCAGCCGACTTGTTGATAGGGTTTGAATTAGGCCGTTACGAAACGCAGGCGAAGTCTGTAAACGTGTCCTTTTTGTCTACATCTTTTATACTGGTTCTTTTCACGATTTCTTTTATTGGTGATTTATGGTCTGAATGTGTGTGACACCCTGAAATTAATTAGAGAAATCTCGTTCTACATAAACTTAAAGCAAACGGGGGAAGATTCTTGTCACATCAATTATCTAAATTAGAGGAGACAGTCCGATCCATATTGATCCTTAATAAACAGAGTTTGTCCAAGATAAATTATTTTTTGTCTAATTTCTGCTATATCCTGTTTGCCAAAGGTTCGGGGAGACGCTTTACGTTCTCTCGATTTGTCGGAAGGTATTTTATGTGGACGATTCCTTTATATACGTTAGGTGTAAAAAGCTTTTATTATTATTTTTTTAACTTTATTTTTTATTTCTCTTTCTGTGGGAAAGAGTGGCGCATCCGGGAAACAATAAGTTTCTTTTATTTTTGTTTTGGTAAAACTAAGTACTCTGTACGCTAACCTTGCAACATAGCATTGATCAGTCTAGTATCGCATAGAGGTCAATGACTGATATCAATGTATTTATCATGTTTCCTTTCTTCTTCAGGTATTTATGCATTCTCGTGGATTATGGTATATTATTACATGATCACCCAATGTTAGGAAGGTCAGCTGGCAGAGATTTGATTCCTTAGAAAGAAAGTAAGTTCACTGACGGAGACATTTTTTTTTAATTTTTTACTAATGGTTAGTTGTTTTCTAGACTGAATAAATCATCCAAGCACAACCGCTGCAGTCTCTCACAGCTGTTCTCCACCAACTGTCTAATAAAAACCTAGTAGGAATGTGATAGAAGCAATTTGAAAGTCACTGTTCAGTAGGCCTGAGATTGTACTTGCCCTGATCCATACTTCTTACCCTGGCCCTGGCATAGACTACTTGCTCTGACCCAGTTGGAGAAAATATAGCTACAATAGGGCCAGACCGAGACGTTCTGGCAATTTATGACCTGAGCCGGTGCAGACCTCTAATATACAAGTCTAGCGTTCTTATTAGGTTGATTAATGATCGAAAACCTTTTCTGCAAAGCTATTCTTATTTACATTTTTAAAACATAGAAAAATGACAAGAAGCAAGAAAAAATAATAAGTAAATACTTCATTTTCTCTTGTGTTCAAGTAAATAATTGAATTTATTTATGGACTTTAGGCATCTAAGGTTCAGGCTTGGATAGGGGAGTCGCAACGATGTGCAAAAGCAGCCTTACAGAAGATCCCGGCATTCGCCTGTTGAGACTGAGGGAAACCTCAGGGGGCACGCTCGACCTACCCAATACCGCTTGGCTGACAGGCACGCAACCCCTAAATTTTTCTTGTGTTGTAGCAATTATGTTTGTTAATTTTAGGATAAGGGATGCAATTATATTTAATTATTTTTTTCTTACCGGTACTTCTTGATTAAATTCAAGATCTTTTACTAATTTTTTTTTTTTTTTTTTTTGAAGAAATTGTAATTTGATCTGACCCGGACCAGGGCTCAAAAGCATTTGCTGATCCCTGGCTGGGCTACTATATTCGATAATTTTAGGTTAAGTACTTTGAATCCTCCCTGACACAAGTTTTCGGGTACATCACAGAAGACGTTCAAATTGTCCGCCATAGATAGCAATGCATGCATGACAACGCCGGTTCATGAATTGGCGAACCCGTTCGAAGATACCTGGGTCATGGCGAACAGTTGCACAGGCGTTATGGATACGCTGTTCCAAGTCGTTGACAGGAGTAGCATACACCACACTTTTAACATGTTTCCACAGATAAAAATCCAGTGGATTCAGGTCCGGAGACCAGGCGGGCCAATGCACTGAACCACCACACCCGATCCAACGTCTAGGGAAGTTGTTGTTCAACCACCGGCGGACATTCACACTGAAGCGCGCGGTAGCCCCATCATGCATGTACCACATGTTGCCGCGAATCGCTAGGGAAATATTTTCCAGTAATTCGGGCAGTGTATCCTGCAGGAAGGTCAAATAATGTGCTCCATTCAATCTTCGGGGTAGCATGTATGGGCCGATCAGTTGATCATGAACAATACCACACAATACATAAAGTCCAAATTGGCGTCCAAATTGATGAGTTGCAGTCGTATCATGAGGATGTGCATCTGCTCACGTGTGTGTGTTATGCATATTGACGATACCATCCCTTTCAAACGTGGCCTCGTCAGTGAACAGTACTGATGCCAGAAACAGCATGATGGTAGTGGTCTGCTGAATGAACCACTGGCAGAATGCTTCACGTGGTTGGAAATCAGCTTCAGTCAGTCCTTGTACCCTTTGCAGGTGGTATGGGTACAAGGCATTTTCATGTAACGCACGCCACAGTCATGTGACTAACATGCTTTTCACGGCTAAGTTCCCTCGTACTCGTACGTGGCTCATTGTCCACAGCTTCTAACACACGTTCGTCCATAACAGCTGTTCATACACGACGGTGACGACCAGCATCCACATGGGCAGGTAGTACGGTCCCTGTTTCACACACGCGCCCATAAATTGCTGCAAACAGCCAGTATGATGGTTGACGTCTGTTAGGAAAACGCTCGTGATAGAGTTGTGCTGCTTCACGCCCATTGCCATCTTCACGACCGTATATGAATAGCATGTCGGCCTGTTCGCACTTGGATTAAAGCACCATGTTTTAGTCGGGCACTGCCACTTGTCCTGTTCAACACTCGCAGCACAATGACCGCACTCCTGTACTGTCGCGTCTTGTACACAAGCAAAGTAAACTGTTCACTTTATTAGGACATAAAGGTTAAAGGAGTGTTCATTGTAATCCTTACGAAAATTAAAATCATATCCATATTGACAAGGTGAATGTTCATTGATTTCAAACACTGCAAAATCCAGAAATTTAACAATTTTGTCAGTCTTAAGCCTGAAAAGTGTGTAGGGAATCAGTTAGTTAGCGTTGAAATTGTTCTTCAGTTATTAATGACGGACAAAGCTGCTGACATAATATTGGTGCCATCAAAATGAGCTGTCAAACCGTAGGAAATATAAAACAGAATATTTTCTCAAAAAAGTTGTTTCTTGTATAGATTCCAATGCAATTAAATGAAAAACTAATTACAAATTCTGAAGTTGATACCCCGTAGAGATATTTCTTGGACGTCACTGGTTTCCCACTATCATAATTCAATTGCGCATATGCAGTTATTATCTCTCTCTCTCTCTCTCTCTCTTTTTTTTTTTTTTTTTTTTTTTCCTCTCCAAAGCTCTAAGTTAAATATTTTCCGAGTTATAGACTTGGAACGAGAATAACGCCGTAGACTATTGTCCAATCAGCATATATTTGTAACCCGACATTATGATAAAAATTATGTACATAGACCCCTATATATTTAGAGCTTGAAATTATAGGCCTTGAGGAAAAATATATGAGTAAATTGTTCATTAGTTACAAAATGAAGTTATGTGAAGTACAGGTTTCATTACGCTGTATATCGTGCTGCCTTAGTGCTTACCCTGCGAGTGACGTCATCGTCAGGTTCTCTCGAACGCTTCCGATGATATCCGAAGTTAAGACTGTGCCGCCCTGTACACAAGCGCCACTGCGTGTGTGAATCGAGCAACTACTGAACACCAGCGCCACCTGTGGGTGTGAACGAGCAAATACTGAACACCAGCGCCACACGTATTAAACACCAACGCTACCTCTAGACATTCAGAGACCGCAATCTCTGAGCTTATTGGTTTTCGCTAGCTACCGCTTCGAACTTACTGTTCCCACGCTTTCGGCCCCCGCTAACTCTGACAATATGCTATATGTTCATAGGGCCTTTTTCGCTTCTCTCGGTGTCAGGAATCACCTCCCGGCGTTCGTTACATTAATTAAGTTGCATCCTGTATATATTTGAATTTGAATTTTATTTATGGCCTTTAGGCATCTAACGCTCAGGCCTGGATTGGGGAGGGGGAAAGATTCGGGAAGGTGTCGGCCAGGGTCTATGTTGAAGGTGACATCCCGGCATTTGCCTGGTGATACATATATATATATATATATA
>JAGDQP010003974.1:28199-69911 GCA_022664845.1 Lepisma saccharinum | reverse complement strand
GGAAGACGCCTAATGTTCAATCCATACGTTCACGTCGTGGGGCCTGTTAGTACCCAAGCAACTGCTTGGCGAACGAACATGGATGGACTGCTCACCAACCCGCATTAGCAAACAGCGTGGTGAGTCAAATGTCTGCACCCCTCCTTTCTTTACACATGATGGTACAAGTAAGAAAGCCTCGGAGGAGCACATTGCCTGGAGGACGGAATGCAGCTGGCAACGGCAGCGGTCAGTCCTGCAGGAAGTCAGAGAGTCAAAATGCCCGGCTTTGGACTGTAGACTACCAGGACACTGACACTACAACTTGAACGGATCTATACGTGGCGACTCTGAATTGTAGGCCACTTGCAGGAAAGGACAAATTAAAAGAATTGGAGAATGAACTTACGAGGATTAAGTGGGATATCATAGGACTATCAGAAGTGTGGAGGAAGAATGAAGAACAATTGGAAGTACCGTCAGGGCATACGTTCTACTTTAAATGAACAAAAAATGACAAACTAGCTGGCGTTGGCTTTATAATCGATAAAGACCTGAAGACACGGATCACAGAAATTGAAGGAATTTCAGATAGAATTGCACGGGTAGTTATAAAGATAAACAAGAGATACAGTACGGAAATTATACAGGTATATGCTCCAACCACGTCACATCCGGAGGAGAAAATCGAAGTCCTATACGAGGAGTTACAGAAGATTATGGATAACAGCAAATCACATTACTAAAGTGTAATGAGAGACTTCAGTGCGAAAGTAGGAACTAAGCAGAACAGTGACACGAAAGTGAGAAATTTTAGATTTGGCCAAAGATACAAGAGAGGAGAGAAGTTAGTGGAATTCTCAGAAGAAGCCCAAATGGATATGGAAAAGCCCAAATGGAACTAAAAACGAAATAGACTAAGTTCTATTGAATAATAGGGAAATCCTTCAAGACGTGTCTGTTCTGAACAGGTTCAAAATTTCAAGTGATCATAGGATGGTGAGATGTAAGTTGAAACTATAAATACTAGACTTGAGAGGAGGAAGCTTATCAGAAGAAAACCTTTTACATCTAAAAAAAAATCTACCGAAAAACAGACAGATATTCGAGATAGAACTAAGCAACAGATTCAGCCCATTGGAAGAGTTAGAAAATCAAGAAGATATCAATAGCAGTATTAAAATACTGAGATAATAAGAGAGACGGCAAAGGAAATAGCAGGCATGAAAGAGAAAAAGAGAGCAAAATCTCAGAAGAAACAAAACTCTTAATGAAGAACAGGAAGGAAATGAAAGAAGAGCAAAACCACATAAAGAGTATTGAGTACCGGTGCATAGAACTAAATAAAACCGTAAGGAAACAAATAAGAGAGTATGTACGTAGATACAGCAAGCATCTTGTTAGAAATACAATCGAGGAAAACAAGAACCTGAAGAAAACCAAACAGCAGCTCGTGATAGAGAAAAGCAAATAATTGCAGTTAAAGAGACCTGACGGGAACGTTACACGAAATAAGAAGGAAATTATAAAGATATTTGAAAATTTCTACAGATAATTGTATTACTCCGAAGACGACTAGGAAATGAAGATTCAGAAGAAAATGATGTAGATATCCCAGACGTAATGAAAGAAGAATTGGATGAAGGGATGAAGAACGGAAAATCGAAAGAAGATAGACTCACAACAGAGATGTTTAAATGGGGAGGTGAAAATATGAAAGAGGAACTTGCTAAACTATTCTCGATGTGCCTGAGAAAGAGAGAAATAACGTCAAGTTGGAATAATGCTGTTATAATTCTGTTGTATAAGAAAGGGGACAAAGAACGCGTGGAAAACTACAGACCAATTAGTTTACTGTCAGTTGTATACAAAATGTTCACCAAAGTTATTTTGAATCGTATTTGAACGAGACTTGGATTCTAACCAGGGAAGGAAACAAGCCGGATTTCGTCGTGGATTCAGCACAATGGACCACATACAAACATTGAATGAAGTTATGGAAAGAACTAATGAATATGAACTTCCTCTATGTCTGGGATTCATAGATTTTAAAAAAGCCTTTGATTTGGTTTTCTTAGAAACAGTACTTAAAGAACTTAAACAAGACATCGAAAGTTCATACATCAAGTTATTCCGGTCAAAACACAAAGTGGCGTAAGCCACAAAATGGCGATTTTGAGTTAGCACCAGTAGGACTTGTCGAAGGTCGTTCTTTTATGTCACAAACCGGCGTAAGCCAATTGCAAACCGTATCCGAGTAATGGGTGAAGTAGAACGGCAATTTTGAAGAAACTAAATTGCATAGTCATTTTTTTCACACAAGTAAAAGAATTGATGGGGTGAGGGTCCGGTAAGATAGAGAGATAAGCCACATTCCTATGGATAATAAGATTTTTAATTTTGAGGAAGGTTGGGAATAGTCTGAAGATCATATTTCTTCACATTACAACGTGGAAGAAGGAGCCAACCCACCTCTTAACACGCTTCTGGCTCATCCCTTTCTCTCATTGGTCCATTCAATGTACAGGTTTACACACAAACTATGAATATACCACATAAACCTTGATTTCTTAGTGTAGAGACATGTTAAAGGATATTTTTAACTCGAAAAAGTAGAAAGAGCTTGGCTGACTGATGCAGATACTGTGTTGTGTGATATAATTCTTAAGAAAAAAAAAAGAATGCACAAATTCAAATTTTACTCATGCATAAATTCGTATGTTGAACTCGAGTGTGTAAGAATTAGTCAAGAATGATTTTTTTAAGGTGTTTTTTGAGAAGATTTCTCAAGCTGCTTTAACAAAACATTAAAAAGATATTTCTCGAGAATTCTGCATCCAAAATATGCAATATACACATACGTTGCAGAAAGTTGCTTGTTAGCTTTCAATTTCGCCCAACAATACAGTTGCGAATATTGATTTTAAAAAAAGTCAAGTAATTAAGAAAAGAAACAGCCCTGAATTATTGTGTGTTCTGAGTGAATAGCCGTTTAAGAAAAATATATTATTTAGAAAAGAAAAATCGAAGTCAAAATTTTGAGAAATGAAAGTAAATTATAATTATCTATATCAATGGAAGTTTTACCAAGTTTCAATTCGTTCTTTTTTTTTTTTTTTGTATTTGAAATTTATCAGACGTTAAAAATATTTTGCCAAAAAAAGAATTGGTCCTTGTAATTTAAGTATTCTTCAATTTTTATGTTTAGTAAATAAAGTGTGTTTCTCATACTGTTAAACAACTTCATCCTTCCTTTATATCTATTTCAGTGGTTCTTGCTTTTTATTCTGTGTATAAGATACAAAAATAAAGTTAGACAGGATAATCATATTGCGGTGAATATCGTTATATGATAAAAACTGAAATGAATGATAGGATATAACAGAACAATAACGTGCTCCATTCTTTACGCAGTCAACAATGAATAGCTTCCATTTGTGCGTTTGCAAAGTAATAGGCTAGGGAAGTCAGTGAATTAATGGCATTTGAAGTGTAGTTTTGTTTTGTTTTGTTTTTCAATCATCATATGATAACATAAAATTTGTTATTAATAAGTTGTACTGTTCTTGCATATGTGGAAACAGTTTTAGGTTGGACTTCATGTCAAACATGCGGACTGCAAACAGCTCTCAGTGAACCAGATCTAAGTTTCTTTCTCAAACTACCGTCTCACACGGTGAAACATTGTTCCTTTGTCCATATTTTGCTACAGTTTTACCTATTTAAGATTGGTACTTGCGGAAACTTCGTCGCTTTTCTGCTTAATTTTTCCCAGTTCTATTTAAAAGAAAGAAGAATTAATATGGCTAGAATCAAAGATCTGCTGTTAAATACTGAAAGAACAACCAACACACTTTAGAGTGATCTTGTAATTCATCCATTTTGTAATTTGAATAAAGTTATCAGTTGGAATGGCAGTGTGCAAGTGGTTTCTATTTATTATACTAGTTTGTAAGACACGTTCTTTGTTGCATTTCGATGAAATTTATAATTTGAGTAGAATAGACAATAACTTTCACGCGGTGGAGGCTTCGGGTAAATAAAGTTAACACAATAGCGAAATGACTTATGGATTATGCAATACTGAGTTTGACAGTTATTTTAATATCTTCTACAGATCTGAGCAGAGTCAAACTTGGTGTTTACATAATGTGACGGGATCCATTAACAAGGCCAGAATATTAACATCGAGAGAAATATTATGACCGCGAGTTTTGTGAAAGAAAGTGCAAAGGAGAAAGAAGTTTATATATATCCAACAATAGAGGACGTATCTTCGTTCCATGTGCAAGATCTTGTGAACAAGTTGAAGCCATCTACAGTTTTAAGACACGCCGCTTGTTTAATTTGTTCCCGTTTACTTAACATTATTATTCTAGTGTGTAAGTTCAATAACTTTAATTTACCAAATGCCATACTGTATGTTTACATTGTTGAAGTTTTGTACTTTAAAACCATCTTTGTAATATTACAAAAATATTTAAAAGCCCAATTCCTGTCTCAACTTATCCCAATAGCCACATCGTTTGAGACTAACCAACGAATCACGTTTATGTCTCAAGTCAACCCGTTAACGGGTTGACTTGAGACATTGCGTTTCAATTTATAACCAATGTGTTTCTGAGAAATAAATGTTGCTAATACCATGTATCCAATCATAAATGAGTACTCGCACAAATCCATATCAAATACCTTTCTAAAACGAAATATAAAGTGTTTAAACCTGAGCAAACATTCAAAATGTGTCTCAAGTCAGATAGTTTGACGGTACTTTTAAAGCTCTGAGATGAATTAACATTTTCAGAAGTTTGGCATCTAATAATACTTCAGGGATAGACTTTAGATATTCCCCTGGCCCCCATAATAACCTACGCTAACCTAATATTCCATTCGGCTAAAAAAGTAAATAATAGCCTATACCTTTAGTTAACCCTAAAAGGGCTCTCATGTAACATAATCTCACTGTTACAGATTGAACGATTCGGAGGAGTTTCTAAACGTCGGTCACCTTCGCATTATTAATTGTATTTACAATCATGGGCATTAAAACGCGGTGAATCTTTATTAAGATGCCACGTAAGACCATCTTTATTGTAATGACAATTTACAAACATCTTACACGTTTCCATACCTCTTGTTTTTATTTACACCACGTGAGCCAAAAAGTATAGATAGTATAGAGGAATGACTTCCTATACTAGCAATGGTAATCGCCAGCGTCTGCTAGAGAGAAACGCAGCCAATCAGGGAAAGACGCGTTGACAGTGCCTCTCGCGACAGGGGAATTAACAACCACGCCACGCATGCGCGTGGAGGAAAAATATACAAGAGACCCACTGCGTTGGAACATACTAGGCAGTGTTCGATTTGAAGGGGGGGTTGGGATTATCCACCTCTCAGTAAAATCTTCTCTGGTACTTTTTACAGATATATACCTCTAACCTGGGATATGGACGATCCTAAAATACCGTATAATACATATCTCACTATTTCTTCCCCCTCTCTGGAAATTGCACAAATCGAACACTGATACTAGGGGAAAATCAGGTTTTTCTTTGTTTTGCTTTTTTTAAGCTATTTTCCTTACCATTGCATATTCTCATTTGGGGGCGGTTAAAAGATTCTAGACATGATAGATGGTGACATTTGAGGGTTGACTATCGTATAACCGGGGAACTTAAAAATACTTATCGCACTTAACTTGCAATCAACATGCCACGCCAATCTCTGCGCAACGACTGAATTGCTTGTGCATTTAAATGTCGGCGCGAACGCCGCGAAGTACCGAATATCGATTCGTTTTTGTTTGGTGTTGCTTCTCTCACCAGGAGCGCTACTGTAGCTCAGATTTCCTTGTTAGGGGCTCGCTGGATTATATAGTCCTTATTAATCTATGACGTGAGCGCGTTAGAAGTATCTGATTGGTTTGCACTTTGTATGGAACGTTTGTAATAAAGTTCCATATTGGCTAAAACATTCTGATGTTTGCTTTGAGTTTACCTAGGGATACGCAAATTTCTCTTTGCAAAGTCGTGATAAGTGCTATATTAAATTCCATCTCAGATCGCAAGGCAAACACTTAGCAACTTTTAGCCAATGTAATTAATTGCATTGTGTTGCTATAGCATTTTTGCAAACTACTATATTTAATCGGGCTCTCGCCAACACTTGCGTTTGCGGGGGTGCTTGTTTATACCCATCTGCTTGTGGGATATTGGCATCGAGCCGTTTGACTTCGCGTCAGTTTTACTTGTTGACCAGGGCTAAGTTGATAGGCCCCCCTAGTTTAGTTGGCCTCTTACGAAGACTGGGAAAAGGGGAACTTATGGCTTTTTTTCAATGATGTATCGTTTGCTGATCTACACACATCTTGAGTTGTCCATGATAGGTAAGAACTTTAGATGTAAGTTGGTCAATAATAGATCTTACATTCCATCCACAGTTTGTATTTCTTTTTATCATTATCACTAACATCAGAATAATTTACAACATGAAACAAATTTCTTATAATTGTGAGAAGATCTCTTGAAATGCTAAACTTTTCGACTATTGGAAGACGTACATTGTTACACCAAAAAAAGAATTCTTGAAATTTTAGGACGTTCATAAGAACTGTCAACTCAATACTTTGTTTATTTCGTCATTGTTGCTGTTTAAAAATATGTATCTTTTCACGTGATAGTAATTATTAGTTTTCCTCCAATGATATAAAAACATGATCATCAAAAAACTAAGGAGAAGTCCAATGAGGAGGAGTTTCTTGAAACTCAGGAAATTCGGGCTCGAAATCGTCATTATCATTATAATCTGGATCACTTCGTAAATTATTTCTTATGCTCTTGCCTGTTCCTTCTGATACAGGGCATTTGAAAGGAGTACAGTTCAAGTCCTGAAGCCTCTAATTGAGGTTTTCCTCAGTCGCATGGGGCCCATTCACCTAGTGTGCACAAACGCTGAACAGTAACAGTTGACGTAAAACCTAATGGAAACACTTGTGCATATACATTTTTACACTGCCATAAACACAATTGTATTAATTCCACAAACGAAAAGGTATATTTAAACAAAAAGAGGAAGTCCTTTGTACCCAGAGTGCAAAATTCTTGACGATTCAAGCGTAAAAAAAATTGGCTAAATGAATAACTTACTGTGGTAAGTTTTCCTTCGCTTCGCATCATGCGATACCTTGAAATCCACTTTCCCGCCAATGAATCAAGGAAAGCTTCTGCGACCGCGTAAGTGAATAGAAGTCAATTCGGAAGCTATAAATTATGTCAAGAAAGTGAAGATGGACTGATGGAATTGAATTGCGGTACATCGCTTGAAAGGAGGTTTCTATGAGTGACAAAAACAAATACTGTGCATATATCTCGTTGCAGATGATTATAAACTTCATAACCTTTACCTTGCTTGTATATTTACAATTTTAGCTATTCAAAGTTCAGCCCAAATATGCTCGCTTCGTAAGTGAGGTAACCAGATCACGGAATATCCTGACAAATGCTTGATTTTCTTTTAATCACTCCTGGCAAGTTCCGAAATAAAGTTAGTGCCTAAATAAAGGTGAGGACTGTTTTTTCTTACCCACATGTACATTAGTCAAGTTAATGTCAGAGATGGATTAAAAATACGTCAGTGATTATGTGGCCAACAAAATTGTTCCCTCCAGTAAGACGTAAAGAACAATATTTACCGGGATAACAACAGAACATCTCATTGAACATAAATATAAAATTCAAAAATGATACACGGAAAAAGGTATTTCGGGAATGTTCTGTTTTAATTCTTATTTCACTAACATTTACGGACAAGACCGGCAGCTGTGTATAACCCCATCAGATATGATCACTCACACATGTGATTGGCTTCGGCACAGCTGTCGATCTGGTCCACAAATGTTAGTTAAATAGGAATTAAAATAGAACGTTTTCGGAATACTTATTGTACAATGATTGTACAATAGTTATTATAAAAGTACGAGAAATAAATATGTACTGAGCTTTTCCGAATTGCGCTAAGAAATTAGGCACCAAACACATGGCGTAGAAAATTTAAGAGTTCTACGAGGATTTAAATGAAACATATGCTTGAAAGAACATGTGAAAAACTTGGAGACTTCAGGAAAGTATATTTGGCGTTGGCGCATCCTATACTGAGAACGCTAGTGTAAGATGTCAGCTTCCATTGGGGTAACGAGAAACCTAGACAAAATCTTGACACACTTTTATAAAAGACACATCAGATTTCTTACAAAGAATAAGAACGATAAAGAAAATAAAAACTACGGACATTCTATACATAGCTGATAAAAAACCTATTTCCGAGCATAGACAGCAAAAGTAGCATAAAACTAGCCACAGAGTACTATACATCCAAATATGAATGGCTACTAACAGCCTGTGAGGATGAAATACTGAAGCCACCTCCCCCCAACTAATGAGACTTGGTCTGGAGATCCTGATGTACAATAACTACATCAGATTTGGTGACAGAATATTCCCCCAAAAGAAAGGCACCTGCGCCTCGGTATCGGTAGACTATGCCAACACATATGTGCACGCAGACACACACAAAAAGGTTCTGTACTACCTACGTTTAAATACAGATCTGTAGATGGTGTCGTCGGATGTTTTTCCGGCACACTTAATCAACTTGAAACGTATATAGAAAATTAACACAACAATACACGCACACTAGAATTCACCCTTGAATGAGACAGGATGAAAATAAACTTTCTGGACGTGACAATTAACAAAAGAGCAAATGGACGACTGGAAACGGACGTCTGTTACAAACCAACAACGAGACACGAGTTCTTGAAAGCCAGTTCAGAACACCCAACTCCACTAAAAAATATCACTGATCAAAAGTCAAGGACTAGGACTGATTACACTTGCTGACAACAAACAGAAGCTAGACTAGAAGAGAGACTAATGAAACTGGGGAGAAACTTACAAAATAAAAGCAAAAACAAAAATATTGTTAAAACTATAATAACGGAACTGCTCGAACAGGCTACCAGAAAAGAAACACGCAATAAACAGAGAGAATAGAATAATTTTCCTTTCACTTACTATCCTAACTATGAAAACAAAATAAAAAAACCGATGCAAAGGATTTGGAAAAATATCAAAAGAGAATTTAGTAAAGAAGAGTGGTGGATTAGAATGCAACAGGAAACACCAATGATAGCATACAGGAGACCCGACAATCTGGGACGAATGCTGAAAAAGGCGACCTTCTCACAGGTCGGAACTCAGAAAAACAAAGACCCAAAGAATTTGACCCCCCCCCCCCCCCCCCCAAATACAAAATGAACCACGCACCCATATAATCTAATCGAGAAACACTGAAAGGAATTATTCCAATATATAACTGACAACAAAATATAGTTGCACGTCTTGCAATTAAGATCAAAATAAAACACTGAACTGCTGAACAAGACTATACTTTCCGTAAAAAAACAAATTACACGTAACGTTTCGACCTTCTAGCGACTTCTAGAATGTATGTCTGATGAGGATCTTTGCTAGAAGGTCGAAACGTTACGTGTAATTTGTTTTTTACGAAAAGTATAGTCTTGTTCAGCAGTTCAGTGTTTTATTCCAATATATAAGAAAAAACTCAGGACTGAACTTACAATAAACAAAAAATAGGACTGAGCGAATGTCGGCACGTACCGTAAAAAGGAGAAACACAGGACTCTCATACAAATCACAAAAAATCGAAACCACACGAACCCACAGATAGGTCAAAGAATATCAAACTGGAAGGAAAGAGACACCCCTCCGCCAGGAAAAGGTCGATCACAAAACAGTTAGGAGGAGGAAATAGAAACCTTTCTAAAAGAACAACACCAATACTATAACTACTGGTGACACTACTGATGAAGAACAATAATAATAATAAAACAGACGACATTACCACCAAGACGTCCTCACGACAGGTGACGTCAAAATACCAATAGTATGGAACAATCGGACCAAAAACAAATTACCAGAAAGGGAGAGAACAAAATACTACTAACAACATTATAATTATTATTAATAAGTTAATAATAACAACAACAGAACCACTGCCTGAATAACATATAGACCTACATAACCAGTGGTTAAAAAGACAATGCAGAAACAGCCGTACTGGAATCGACACCCAATAAAATAATAATATTTACCAAGAATATAGAACGAACCCCAGAGCCCTCAAAATACTACCCAGTATTGGAGACCCTTCGGAGTGGAACATTTTACTAATAAGAAACAATAGAATCGGAGACACAGAACCGAACAAGCTCTATTAATAATTAACTAACGAATAATAATAGTAACAATAATCATTAGAAATTATTACAAAAAAGACATGAGTGAGCAAAACCTTATTATTGACCAATACGACTACAGGGTTCTAACAACTGAGAGATTACCACATGTACTTGAAAACTGAGATCGAACCCTACTCTTTCAAAACCGGTACAGCCGAAAAACCGTTACATACAAAGTTAAAAGTTAGCTAAGTGAGGTCTGACCAAGAAACACACATGAAGCAGAAGAAAAAAAGAAGAAAAGAAAATGAGGGGAGAGGAAAATTACCCGAAGGACAGACCTTACAACCTATGAGTGATTTAATAGCGGGTGTGAAGGGAATGACCGTGATCCGGGCTTCGCATTAACCAAAGAACAGAATTTCACATACATTAAACCGTAATTGTCATTTAAAAAAAAAAAGCCATAAAAATGTAAATATTAAGGAAGTATCTGTTAAATATCTAGATACTTTTGAGTCGTATCGGTATCTTTATCGAGATACTTTTTTTTCTAAGTATCGTAGTATCGAAATAGATACCTTTTGGCCAAGTATCGAGTATCTGTATCAGATACTTCTGTGCAGTATCGGATGCAACTACGGGCATGGTACAGTTGATACCGTGATTCGTCGGGCCAGTTGACGTTACGCCACTGCAGTGTCCATCCGGTGATTGGTGGCAAATGCAAGACGGAGTGTCCGCTGACGCGGGGTTAGCAGTGCCAGATATCTTACAAGTAAACCTATCGATGCTTCAAAGTATTTTTCACTAAACTAGGTAGAGGAGTAAACATCAGGAAACCACCAGAAAGTATTATTAAGAGTGCTTTCGTCCATAAAGAAAGACGCAGTGGCCAAAAGTTTGGTTCATACGAATAAGCATTTATAGTGTGATTTAAGTAGAAAAATACACATTAATGTATACCGGGTCAATGCGCTATATTTTAAAGGGTACGTTTGTCATGGCCGCCATCTTGAATCTTACTGCATTTTTTTAAAAAATAGGAAGAGGGTCATGTAACATATCAATCTAAGCATTGATTCAAAGATAACAGAGTATTTCTTGACTTTTCAATCAAATACGCATACTAATGTCACCTCTTAGTATCTCTCTCAAAAATAATTTTATGGCAAGACTGACTTCACCAATGTATTTCTGGTAAAATACTAGGCCAGACTTATTTGTTGCATGCTCCCCTTCGTATTAAAAAAAACGAGCAAGATATGGCCGACTTCAAGATGGCGGCCATGACAAACAAACCCGCTAAAAGATAGCACATTTCCCCAATATTCATTAATGTGTTATTGTTTTCCATTATTGCAAACATTTTATAAATAAATGTGTGTGTTTCTACTTAAATCACACTATAAATGCTTATTCTTATGAAGCAAACTTTTGAACACTGCATCCGACTTTATGGACAAAAGCACTTTTAATAATACTTTCTGGTGGTTTCCTGATGTAGCCTACTCCTCTACCAAGTTTGGTCAAAAAAGTGTTTTGAAGATTCGATAGGTTTACTTGTTAGTGTTGCCAACTCCATAAAATTGAAAATTTTCTAATAGTGCAATATATAACTGCCAGTGGAGTGTGTTGAAAGCGTCAGAAATTAAATTGTGGAATGTAATGAGTTATATTACTGGATTAGTCTCTCAAAAACACACCGTTGCTAAACTAATTACAGGGTTACCAGATATCTGAAAAATTCCCTGAATTAATGTTCGGCGGATGACCTGGAAATATCATGGAATTCTCATTTTGTACGGTCGTGATCAAAAGAAAGTGGTATATGCTATTTTCCCAAAAGAAATTGTTTTTATTTGTCTTTGATTGTACCACTTGTTTAACTTATAAATTATATTTAGTTTATTTATTTATGGCCTTTAGACATCTCACGTCGGGAAAGGGTGTTGGAAGATGGTCGGCCAGAGCCTATTTAGTAGGCACCATACCGGTATTTGCTTGGTATGACCAAGGAAAACTGTTGGAAAAACCCTCCGGATTATCTGCCGCTGGAATCATTCCCTGGACCTTCCGATTGATAAACCAACACTCTATCAACTGAGCCACGAAATTATATGTAGCGTTGTTTAAGTCCTGTGAATAATCTTGCTCTACAATTGATTACAATGAGTGAAGGAAGAAGAAGAGGCAAACAAATATTTAACATCCTTGGACATTACTGTTTTGTTAGTTATTTTCGACGGTTCCAAATTGTAACCAGGTGAGGTAAATTAAGATCTGATTACGTCAAATTCGAATCATGAAAATGTGGTAATACTTACCGTACGTGTCTGCGTCCAGTCTTCGGTGTTGTTCAAATAGTTCCACTAAAATATTAATTAATACTGACTGAATGACGTTTCAGTTGCGACTGCAGTCATTGTCAAAACGAAAAAGATGAAGATTGTTGACAGAAGACTTCGATCTAGTCTTTTCTTTTAATTCTGAGTATTAATGATAATAAGCATATTTGAGAAACAGTGTTTAATATCGATACGTATAATGATAAATTATTCGTTGCTTGTCAATAAAGGATTACGATTATTTGTCACTAGTCTCTCGAACATTCCACGGAGTCTTTTGCATTTGATATGGAGGAAGTGCCTCACGAGCGTCTATAGCTTGGAACATCTGAATCACATTGCAGAGACACCTGTCGGCGTTGCTTCGAAGTAGAAAAATGTGTGGGATCGCGTATAATGAAAAGGAAACAAAATGAACCTGATTTTCTAACCTAACCTAACCTAACCCATGATTAGAAATATATTAGTAATATACAGATGCTTATCAGAATAATGGAAACACCTGTAGTTGGCAACACGTCAGATGTATGGGTTGGCAGTGGTGTCGTGGCGACCGCAGCGCCGGACTGCTGGTGGTGGTGTGTTAGGTCGGTCTCCATACTACGTCAGGCGTCGTGGAACAGGAGTGTGCAGTGGCTGCAGCAGACGGAGGTAGTGTAAAATGGGAGACCTCTCAGAGTTTCAAAGAGGGCAAATTGTAGGTGCGCGGTTATGTGGAGTGAGTGTGACGGCAGTGGCTAGTGTGTTAGGTGTGTCGCCAGGGACAGTGTCGAAGGTGAAGACGGCCTACACAACACACGGGAAAACCACATCGGGGAAGCGGAACAGTGGGCGGAAGAAAAGCATCAGTGACAGGGCACGCCGGGTATTAAAGCGCATTGTCACGCGGAACCGTCGTGCCACTGCGGCGCAAGTGACGGAGGAACTCAATCAGCACCTCCCCCAACCTGTTTCGACAATCACAGTCCGCCGCGAATTACATGACATGAACTTACGGGGTCGTGTTGCACGGGCCAAACCTCTCATCAGAGACCAGAACGCTTTAGCACGCCGCAAATGGTGCCGCGACCATGCAACTTGGACCGTTGACGACTGGAAACGTGTGGTATGGTCGGATGAGTCACCATTCACCCTATTCCAAACCACGGGCCGTGTTTATGTGTGGAGAACGCCCAAAGAAGCGTATGATCTGCAGTGTCTCCGCCCAACTGTGAAACATGGCGGCGGCACGGTGATGCTGTGGGCCGCAATATCATGGTTTTCATTGGGTCCTGTGGTCACACTTCGCGGACGCATCACTGCCAACGATTATGTCGCAATTTTAGGAGACTACTTGGATCCTATGGTTCGGATGTTGTTCCCGGAAAATGACGCCATATTCCAGGATGATAATGCACCCATTCACACAGCTGGAGTTGTTGCAGCGTGGTTTGAGGAACATCGGGATGAAGTTCAACACCTCCCCTGGCCCGCCCAATCCCCAGATCTCAACATAATTGAACATCTGTGGTCCATCTTGGAAACACGACTCCGGCGACGATTTCCATCTCCATCCTCTCTCACAGAACTGGCCGATGCCCTGCACGAGGAATGGTGTAATATTCCACTTGCTACCATTCACGACCTCTATGCCTCCATCCCGCGTCGCATCAAGGCTGTTCTGAAGGCGAAAGGTGGCCCGACACCATATTAATCTGGTAAGTTGCACTTTCGTTCAGGTGTTTCCATTATTCTGATAAGCATCTGTATATATGAGCATACAAAAGTATTTTGAAGAAAAGAAATACGAAAAAAAAAAAACTTGCACCTCACCAAGTTTCGAACCCGGCTCTGCTACTCAATAAGCAGACATTCAACTCATGTAGCTACGGTATCAGGTTGCAAACAGCGATTTGAAAGCTTTGTTTACACAGTTCGTGTGACGTATCACGCGTGTAAGTGTTGCGCAGTCGCCAGATATTTATATAATACTCGTCTAGCAACTGTCCGATGGAATGCGTCCGTCTCAAAGCAAAAGAACCTTTTTGGATTGGAACACTTACTGTATATTTAAAATAGAGTAAGGTTATGGCTGTTCTAGAGAGCCGCATGAGATGAAAAATAAAGTTCTAAAAGAAAAGTGTAACTGAAGGTATAAAAGGACAGTTGTTAATACAATGTAATAAAGGATGTGTTTGTTGGTGTGTGAAGTGGAAGATACCAGCGAACACTTCCTTTATTCCTTTTCCATTCTTTCAGTTTATATGCATTATATTTAGACCTGCTCTTTTATACTCTTCCCTCTCTACAATGGACATTACCTTACTTTATTTTATATAAACAGTAAGTTTTTCACACAAGTTCTTTTAATTTATTATATTCCGAGACTGATTCATTCCATCGGAATATAATGGAGACCGCCATCACTACTGGCTTGTTACGTAACACGTGCATGGTAAATATTAAGCCCAAACCACCATTTGCAAGGTCGTAGAGTGGTGCAGTGGTAAGACGTTGGCTTACTAAATAAATAACGCGGGTTCGAATCCTGGCGAGGGCAAAGTTTTTTTTTTCTTTCAAAATATATTTTTATACGTTCATATTTATTAATAATAATAATTCCTTTTTTGCATTTTTCGTAATTATCTTTAATTAGTGACCAAGGGTTCGTGGACGTTAGGTTCAGATGCGGTCATGTATTTTTACATTTTCCGTTCTCATATTCCGAAGTCGATGCCGACGTCTTCTGACGAGGACAGCTGCCATATTCTCTTGTAACATATTGTTAAAGTTACACGTCTTGCTTAACCCTAAACTCTCTTTTGCCTTACCTTTTAAACCATCTGATGAAGCGTATGTGCTGTTACGCGAAAATATATTTGGGATTCTTAGTGGTTTTATTGTGTACATGTTTAGCGAGGAACATCTGCTCACCTAAAGGTAAGCTTGAAAATATTTGCAGAATATATGCTAAAATTTCGATGCGTCCACCTGGATGACTCCATATTGTCGAACTATATGAAATTTTTTAAACCAGATGAAAATAATGTGAAAAAGACTATTGTGTCAGTTGATATGTTACCATTGTCTTAAGTAGGAAACTGCGTAGTAATTTCAGAAGTTACCACGCAGACCACATATATTCCTCGGGAGTTGAAGTAACCTGTATGATAAAACTTACATTTGGGATAACTAGGAATCTTAAGAATAGGGTAAAACAAATAGAGGAGTTGCCAACACTTTCTACCCCTTAGGTTTGTATAAGCACATGAATCTAAATGCAGTATAACGTTACCCCGCATCATCCATAAGTCTGACTGACGTATTGACAGGACCGTTAAGCAATCGTACTTCGTTATAACTAAAAATTACGCCCTTAACATAGATAAGGTTAGCGTAAATAAAAAGATTTCTATTTTTGGGCACTTGAAGAAAGAAAAATCTCAGATTTGCACAACAACATAATACATATTAAATGAAACCATATACATTTTAACCCTTTGAGTGTTTCACCCGTAAATATATGTTCATCAGTAAAAGGGACCCTTATATTTACGCTTACATTAGTCATTTATCTTGATGCCCTTATGTATCCCATTAGAGTGAATTACGTCATAGAAACTTTTAGAGGAATGGTAGTTTGTTTCTCCCAACAGATGGCTCTAGCTTGTAAATTTAAATCTGTAAACTGCTATTCTTTCATCGTCTGCTATTTCATTTAGTTTTGAGTGAGGAATGGCACATTCTGCTGTAGATGTCGATTAAATTGAGTGTATTGTTGGGAAGTGATGTGAAAAATGACGCTCCCAAATATTTACCCGACCCCATTCTACAGTACATTACAAAAATTCCTCGAGATAGCTATTGGAGGATTTTTTCCGAAACACTCCCAGTGTATCGGGTTACGGGGGAAAAAAAAGTCTTCAGTTACGATGTTGTAGTTTTTTTAATCCCTTTGTCCAACTTAAGTTGCAAGGGGGCGTTTTCCCCTCCCCTCCGTTTTATATGAAGTTATCCCCACAATGTATACGCCTTTTTATTCCTTGTTCGTTGGAAAGGAGAACCGATCCCTCATTTATCGTTCTGTGCTAGTTACAACCAGAGCTATAGTCATTGAAAATAAACCGTAATTTAAGTTTAAAATGATGCAATGAAAACAATTACACTGGTGAATCATTTACCCTTTCAAAACTCAGAGAGTTAAATATGAGTACCGGTATCCTACTTTTAAAACAACATAGAAACTTGAAACAAAAACACTTCCATATCTTAAATACTTGATTAACAAAAAATAGCCAAGTGACTTACTCAATAACATGATAATGGTAACTATGTATTATAGCACTGAACGACACATCGGAGGAAAGAATGGGAACTGCGCCCCCATGGTGCATATCTGTCCCCATACTCCCCCCCAGGAGCTGCGCCCCATAGAGTAAGTTCGCCCCATTTATTGTAACACACTCGTGATGGTACATCTACATACCCAATTTCGTTTCTTTTTCTGCAGTAGTTTGAAAAATTGGTTTTTGGGCGGCCGTTTTTGATTCAAGATGGCGACTTTTTTAACATTGTCTTACATTGCCGTGATCTACTCGTGATGGTACACCTTCATACCAAATTTAATTTCGCTAGCTCGAACGGTGAGGTAAAACCCTTTTTTGGGCGGCCATTTTGAATCCAAGATGGTGACATTTTCCATATGAAATATTTTCCTATTCTTGATAATACACTTTTATACCAAATTTCCTTTCTCTAGTTCGAACGGTGTAGAAAATGTTTTTTTGGCAGCCATCTTGAATTCAAGATGGTGATTTTTTTCAAAATATAAGATTTTCCTGAACTAGTCTTCATAACACACCTTTATGCCAAATTTCGTATTTCTAGCTCAAACGGTGTTGGAAATGAAATTTTGGGTCCGCCATTTTGGATCCAAGATAGCGTCTTTGAGGACATTTTTTAAAAAAATATTTTCGTATCCTACTAGTGATGATGTAACGTCACACCAAATTTGGTGTTCATAGCTCCAGCAGTTTAGGCTGTCTATTCCATACAACAATGGGTTTTGTGGCTATTTTGAATCCAAGATGGCGACTTTTTCAAAATTTTGGAATATTTGCTTAATCTACTACCTTCATACCAAATTCCATTTTTCCAGCTTCAGCCGTTCAGGCTGTATATCGTCTACTCAAAACTTCGCCGTGTTAGGTGACAATTACTAGTTCTTGCAGATTGATTTTGTTTTTCAATCTCAAGAGCGAAAAGTTAAAATAATGCAAAGGCTGGAAAGAAAGTAATGGAAGCACTGTCGCCACGTTCCATATGAACGTATGAGGGTATTGCTGATTCTGGCATGTCGTGAAGGAAGGCAAAGTTGTTCAACACACACTGAGGCTATTGCAGGACATGTAGACGAACGAGTGAAAAGCTTTTACTTACTGGTGTCAATTTGGACTAGGGTGATCAGATTATGGAAAGAAAAAAACACGACAAACTGTCTTGATATGTCATCGGCCTATAGTTTTCAAAATTATTTTTATCACTTTAATCATTTAAATAATGGGGCAGTAAGAAAGTCGGACAAATCTAGGACCGCATTGGCTCAGTGGTAGAGCGCTTACGACTGTTGCTTGGTGTCCTCGATTCGATCCTAGGACCTTGCGAACAGAGAAACGCTCAACTGATTTATACATACATGATAATATAATACAGATTAGACATCAACTGTGTAATTTCTTTATTGAAAGGAGATTCCTGAGATGTACATCACGTTATTAGTATTGGCCCTATGTAGGAAATAATTTGAGGTTTTGATGGTGGCTGCAATCCTCACTTATAGGCCGTAAGTACAGTATTAGCTTCCAAGGGAGCGGCCGTAGCTCAAATGGTAGAGCGTTGGCTTAGGTATGTGGTTCATATCCAGTGGTCGTCCAGCCTGAGTGGAATATTCCATGGTTTTCCTCAGTCTCACTAAGTGCGAATGCCGAGAAGGTATCTAATACTAAGTCCGTGGTTGCTTCCTTTACTATCCATAAGTCACAGATTTCCATTTACAAACGTTAATCCCGTTTCCCCAAAATTCAGGGCGATATCTTCACCCCGTAAGCAAGTGGCTCTCAACAGTTCCTTGAAACCTCAAATTTGGAGACAAAAAAAAGTTTCTCAGCTCAGAGGAACCAACTGATAACAGTATCGCTGAATCTGAACATGGTGTTAAGTTGAAAACTAATCCAGATTTATGTGAACGTTTAAAAATTTGCAATAAAGTAAAAATGCAGAATTACTTTACTTCGAGCTATATGGTAATTCTACAATACTACTTATTATTATTATAATTATAATTTATGCTTTCTTGATACTATCTATAGAAGTGATTTAAAACTAACCAAAATTTAAAATTACTGAGGCTTGAATAGAGTTTACATCCACTCAAATAAAATTAACATGAACAATCTTCGTAACAGCACGTTCATTAAGTAATGACAGTTTCTAATATAAATGAATAATTCAGATCATTACAAAGATCACAGTTAGGATTGCTAAAATCTGTGTAACGTATCACGAACTCCATGCGAAACAAAACATTAAGCAGGTAAAATTGCTAACACAATGTATAAATTAAATCATGAAAATGCAGCATTATTGCTAAATTGTATCGTCTATTTACTCACGACTTGTATTAGACCCGTACTTTTCATTCTAGTGTATAGCTCGAAGTCACTTCTCATTTTGTAGTCATTTCGTAAAGTTCGCTGCACGTAAGTTAAAGTGACATTATGTGATTATTAAATGCATCAGAATTTCAATTTTATGTCAATAAATTTCAAAGATTATTGACATTGGCATCTCTAAATTCTCTAGGCGACATATAGCATACGTCCAGATCATTGTAAACTGTACAGAATTTGTTATATATATTACAAAATCTCCAGATTGGTGACTTCAAGATATTGGTTAATAATACAATGTTTAGAACTTAATCCGTTCATAAGACGTAATATGGACACGTTTTTGGTTTTAGGACATTAAGACGGTAATAACTTGTTTACCCCGAACTTCCAGATTTCTCAGGACGTATAGAAAAACAAATCAAGGTATTTAAAACTAACTTAACTGCAAAGCATTTTTCCAAACATTTCAAAGCGATTGCTATACAATACATTTGCAGGGCAATTTATGCTGAGGAGTAGAAAAATTGCTGCTGAATTGTAGATCAATTGCTAGAGAGTTGTAGATCAATATTTAGAGAGTTGCAAAGCAATTGCTGCAGACTTGCAGAGCATTTGCTGCAAACGTGCAGATCAATTGCTACAGAGTTGCAGAGCATTTGATACAAAATCACACAGTAAATGTCACAAAATGGAAAATTAATAAGTTTAATGAAATATATATATATTATCTATAAATCTGCAAGGTGTTCTATGATTCAGGATTTACTTTCGAATGGTCCAGTACGCTTATACACGAGCATCGCTGCAGTTTCAGTTTAAAGCGATTTGCCTGCAAGAACTATGAGGCCGATTTGGTAGTTAGACGTATAATAGAATCACTCGAATGCCATAGCTTAATAAATAACATTTCGGAAAACTTTCCGAACTTCTTCAGTAATATATACTCTTTAGTTTCTCTATTTATTGATCACAAGAATTACATTACGTGGGATCCCGAAATACTTTTTTTTTTAAAAAAATCCATATAATTTTGCCTATTTTACAAAAAAATGTATTTCAGAGAGTTCTTGACCCCTAAATACATCCCTGGCGAGGAGTGCTGCGGTGTGGTAATAATTTTATTATAAGTTATTAAGTGATTTTCTAGTAAGGAAATCACACTGACGAAAGCAAACCGAATTGAACTAAAATGCATCCCACATAACCTAGACTACTACAAATAATAACGACGGTAGCAAACTTAGGTTAGCGTAATTCTCTTCAAACGACAAATTATATGTATTTAATTGGTTTCTCATCCGAACACTCACCATACATGATGCAGGTAACAATACTTCAACACACTTCTGATCGATATACATCTCGAACTTTCTGGATAGATCTACTGTTACCCATAAGGTATTTTCTTAAGATACAATATATTTCAATATCCTGTATAAGATATTCCCACAATGATCGTTACGTACATCTAAATACTTATTTTTCCTAGATGAGCAATCTGAAAGTACTTCTTTATGTCCACCTTTAGAGATATTATCTCAATTATTATTAACTATTAAGGTGAAAACAAAATCATCAGTTGGGGAGTTGCAATTTGTAATTACAATTATTGTACATGCAGCAGCTAGGTTTTCCCTGATGAATTATGAGAGATTACATATAGGTAATGACAAATAAGAATAATGGTGGTGAACAGATGAAAACTGTAAAATACCATTAGTTTTCTGAGATGCTGTTTACATGATTATAAGGTATATAACAGAATGAGAATTTGTTGCTAGAAGAAAAGTAAGAATACAAGAGTTTGTTTTAATAAACGCTTAAAAGAAATAGTTTTAAACCAAGTACAAATTGAGATAAAAACATGAAATAGAAACTACAGTGTAACAATTGTTTTAAGACTTTGTTGCAAGTTGTTTTTTATTATTATTATTATTATTATTTTACTAAGAAATTACCGTAATACTGACTTCATGATATACATATATTACATCATTATCTGACAAAAGTAGATATGCGTTAGGACTTCATAAAGATTTTTTTTATCTTGAGAAAGAAGGTAATGATTACATATATGGTTTGTTGATTGGTCTCATATAATATGTGTTCCAGTGAGATTGGTTTGAGGATTGGTAGCCGGTATAGTCTTTAGACGAGACCTTCTATTGGCACGACATTTGGGGCAGTACATTAGAACGTGTGTAACGTTCTGTTTAGCTATGAGACATTCACACATAGGTGTAGAACAAATTCCAATTTTAAATAAGTGTGATCAGTACACGTTCTGATTGAAATTAAAATGATTTTTCTCGGTATGTTGAAGGTGTGAAACCAAGGTTCTGATGCTTGCTCGTTATAGTAAATTTTGAAGGGAGAGTTAATGGTGTGTAATGCATTGGTAGCTTTGGTTTTCCAGTCGTGATTGATGAGTTTTAGGACTGGAGTTAGTGTATCCTGCCAGTATTTTCTTGTTCTAGTTATATTTGGTAATGTGGTGCCTGTTTTTGCAAGTATGTCTACTATATTTGGAGAGTATAATGGTTTCCATAACACTGTAACTTCCCGTGAGACTCAAGATAGCTAAAATGTATAGTTTTGCCTATTTTCAGGTTTAAATAGTATAATTTCAGTATGTCATAAATGATGGGATGTGTTTAAAACATTTGTCGGTATGTTCTTTGAAGAGATTGTAAAGTACTTTGAGAGTCTGTCAGGATTTTTTTTCGCTTGGAGAAGCATACAGTACCCTAATACCTTGAATATTCCGTAACTTTCAAGATGGTATATATTAAAATAAGAATCCAATCTGTATTTCAAAGAATATTGTTTTAGGGGATCAAAAATAGCGCATGATGCAGCTTGAGTGTCCTTACTGCCATCAGAGCAAATAAAGTAAAACTCATCCCATTTTTCTTTATATTCTTCTATACACAAAAATTTAGGGAAGTATATGTCAGGGATCGTTTCTAAAGGACATGTAATTTTTAAAATGAGTTCTTTTTCTTTTTTTGGTTTATATGTGCAGCTAATGTGTTCTTTATAGTTACATTAGGTATGTCCAAATGTTTTCAGTATTTTCCCATCCTTTTTCATGGAGCTTGATTGCCTCGTTGTACAGAGAACGGAAAGGATGAAGAGGTTTATTGGTCTTTTTATAAGAAATTTGGCTGCAGCTTTGAGTCTTCTAGTCTGAACATTTGGTATGTGGAATTCTAGGTATGTATGAATATTTGGGTTGTTTTTCATCGCTCCTAGAGCAATTCTAATCGCTTTTCGGCAAATAATTTCTAGTTTCTTTTAAAAGATTTTATTATTGATAGTAGGTATGACTGACAGGCCATTCAACATTAGGTATAAAATATTTTTTATAAAGGGTAAGAGAGTGGCTTGATTACCCCCGTATTTCGTGGTAGCTATTGATTTTAAAATATATATTTTGTTACCTTTGATAATCAGAGTTAATACGAGCTTTGAGGTTGAACTTAGAGTCTAAAGTGGTTCCCAAGTATTTTACTCGTTCTGCTACAGGATCGACGTAAATCGAGGAGAAGGGGGTTGTTTGAATCTTCTATAAGGAAGTAAAAATGTTATTAAGTAAAATTTTTCTTCAGATATATTGAAATTTCTTTGATTTAGCGATATGACAATATTCTACATAAGAATTTCGAGTCGAGAAAACCAAGTTTCAAAGTCAGTTGTTTTCGGAACCAATACTGATAATTCATTCGCATATAAAATGTATGTAAAAGGAGGAGGTATGATTTTCCCGATGTCAGATACAAAAATGTTAAAGAGAAGGGGACTTAGGACCGAACCCTGTGAAAGTCAGACGTTGATGAAATTAGTTTCCTTATGGCCCCATCTGTGTATGAGACCGATGAGGTTATGAAGTAAGTTCAACAAAAGTGTAATGCAAAATCTGGGTATTTTCGACATGGCTAGGATGTGCATCAAAGTATATATACCAGGTGTGTAAATATGAAACCGGAATTTGTGCATAGACGGCGTTAGCTGTCACTGTGGTTACCGTAAAACTGCGTCATTAGCACCACTTGCTTGTTTTGACTGCTGATAACGATTTGCAACTCACAACCAGACAAGTTTCATGTCATAGTGTAGTGTTTAATAGAGTTGAACATGGCGCCATTTGTACCTACAAACTACGATGTGCGAACAGCATTGATTTTTTGTTACCAATTGAAGAAAACTGCTGTAGAATCGCATCGCATACTTGTCGAAGCTTACGGTGATCATGCTCTTGGTAAGTCACAGTGCTATGCGTAGTTTACAAAATTTAAAAGTGGCGATTTTGACATGAGAAACGAAGAACGTGGAAGACCACCGAAAAAGTCTGCAGACAGCGAATTGCAAGCTTTGTTGGATGAGGATGACCCTCAAATGCAACAACAACTCGCGGATCAATTAAATATGACACGAGAAGCAGTTTCCATACGTTTAAAAGCCATGGGCGAGATCCAGAAGGTGGGAAAATGGGTTCCCCATGCATTGACTGAAGGACAGCAGGAAAACCAAAAATCCACTTGCGAAAATTTGCTCGCCAGTGTGACCAACCCATAAAGAGGTGACCCCAGCGGGAGAAAACTAGACTTTTATGTAGTGTTTACGTCTCACTTCTATTTACATAACGCCGTGAGGGAAAGGATCGTAGAGTCACAGGCTAGGGTGAGAACCTAACACCTACAACTGGACCAGCGGTAATTGCAATAACTTGTCAAGTGTTGAAGAGTACAGAAGGTAAGGGAACGGTCCAACCGTTAATACTCCTCCTGTCCTTCCCCAAAACACTAATATTATACCAGAACCGCAACTCCGATAAATAGGAAAAAATGGTGGGAAATTATCAAAAACGACTTCAGACGTGATCTAATAAATCAAAATGAATTCCACACACCATAAATCGCCCAAAACCAGAATATGCAAATTAGGGGGCGTGTTTTCCAAAATGTTATAGAATGTCTCCCCTATCCTACTAAGTCAGATAAAAATTTCTAAAAAATTCGCATTTGTCTAAAGCTGGTTCATTAGGTTCTAACGACGATATACTTTAGTATATCAAAGGAAAATAACACATTAAACTCTTTTTTATGGGATTTATTAACAATATAAATGATGGTGCTATTCAACGAAATTTTCATATTTATCAAAGGTTAAACTTGTACATCATACGGAATTCGATATTACTCACTTTTCTGATTACATCCAACTTTCGATAGATACACTAAATTATCAACCCGTTGATCATATCTCTGACAAAGTAAACGCTTCTCCACGCTTTATTATAATGATAAAACAGGAATGATAGGATTCCGTACTATACAATGTTTGATAACAAATCACACATTTAGTGAAACAAAATAACGTTAATATTATTGGAAAACACCGGGGTAACGCTCACGCGTCGCTGAGCTCAACGTTACAAATGAATTACCTGTTTTATTTTTCTCCTCCTTGCAACGCTTTTGCTAGCTTTATCTGCTTCAACAACAACGTACTTCCACGATATAATATTAAGATTATTTATTCCAGACAACCCAACTTTTCCTTGGTGGCTTGCCTCTGGTTATCTTTAACACATAATTTTACATAGGCCCGTCGACCTTAATATTGGCTACTAGAATCAGGCACGGAATATTCTGTAGATCACTAATATAGATATGTTCAACCATATTCCTTTTTCTTTAATCACAACGTCACTTGAGCTTGTATTGGTATTGTTTGACCTTATTTAAAGTTAACCATAACTCGAACGGAACCTGAGTAGTCAAAGATTTTTTTTCCTTAGCGAACAATAATATCATTTACTACTCCGATTTTCATTTTGCGCACATCTCTAAACTGCCATCGGAACCCATACGACATTGGAATTTAACCAATACTCAACTGTTATTTCCCGTCCCGGATCATTCACAAATATTTCCGAGCTATTCTAACATGTAGTTGTAGTGAAACAAAATTAACAGCGCTATACTCTTTCGTGATTACACACTGATATTCTATTTTTTTTAATGTTACAGATTTAATAATCCTACCGGACTAGTTATTGATAAATGCACGGATATTACGTACTCCAGCGAGTGATATAAACACTAGCCTATTACAAATTTTCATTTTCTCGAACGTGCGTGCATTTATAATGTGACGTATTCATAAAGTATTACTACCATGGAGGAATTAGATAGAAGGAGACGCCCAAGCTGCCAAATTTTGAAGCTGAAAATGGCCGCCCGTCAATCGTCCAGTGCGGCCATCTGCCATCTTGCGTATGGAAGAAAACCACGAATTCCCTATTGTTTTATGTACACCATACAGATAATATTTATATGAAATCTATATCATATGTTATGATACTTACATTTATTTTTTATGCAACATTTTAATTAGCTCCAGGTGCGGTTGAATGAAAAAATCTAGCAGAATAAACACTGCACAATGAAAAATATTGACCTATGTAGCCGTTAAATGCGTAAGACCCCTGGCCACATAGGTAGATGTGCTCATTAAGGAATTCTTCTGCGAACGCGGTCGACACAGCTTTATAAGTTCAAAATCCGTTCAGGGCGTGGATGTTCCTCTTTTTTCTTCACTTCTGATCCAGAGGAAGGTAATGACAATTCACCCTTGGTTCACCTTGTCCAGCGGTCTTCCCAGTTCTTTTAAATTTTCCTTCACTTATTACTTGCATTATCCTCACTATTCGTAGGTTTAACTTGTATATATATCATTAAAAAATTCTAAACCAGAAAGAAATGCTTACACTGTAACTTAGATAAATTGGTTATTAATTCCAGATTAAATTCCGTAGAGGGGTAAAATAATAGGTAAAATTTTTGGAATTCGTTAATATTGAAAAAATTAAGCATTGCCGTCTCGAATTAATGGAGAATAAAGCAGAAAGACCAGTGAAGAGGGAACTCTACGGTAGCAGAAGGGCGGGAATTAGAATGTGTCTGATAAGGCAATAGCAAGATGCAATCCATGAGACATAATCTACAATTTACCCCTTGAATCATGTAAACATACTAACATAAAAGATACATATGTTTATAACAGTGCTTCTAAGATTCAGAAAGCGTAAAGTGTTCATTTCGAAAAGTTTCGTTACAATTTATTCTCTCATTCACCTGGTCTATGACATGCGAAGCTACATGGTGACCGTACCAGTAATAGACCAGTCGCCAGTGGTTGACTAAGGGAGACAAACAATAATAATAGTTTCTATTGGATATAGTAGTAAACACAGTGCGTTTTATACTTCCATAAGGTTTAATAGTGTAGTCTCCAAATGCTGTGCAATCAGGAAATATAGTACTCCAAAATCAAATAAAAAATGTAAAGGGCATCTGGAAGAGAGCAGAGCGCACAATAAGAGGACAGAAGATATCCGTGCATATCAAGTAGAAGGTACAGTGAAATAATTAATTATTGCATTCCTTCGTTGTTCCTTGAATCAAATAATCCTACAGTAAATAGAATCAATGATCTACACTGCAACAATCGTAGTTCGCAATTGGCTACTACAACTGGCCAACTACTGGTGCAACTACACCTTCAGTAATATATTTGTCTGTTGTGTTAAATGAAATAAATGTGAGCTACTTTTTCTTTGACTTATTCTGCATGGTCTTGGGGTTTGTTTCGTATATTTTTTCTATTATATAAACGTCAGTTCTTGCTTCGAGATGAAATATTCCTTATTTCGTCAAACATTGATACGGCCACTCTAAAAATCACATTATTGAATTGTAATCACATTTAATTTACACGTGAAGGTTTGGTATTATGGTTAAAGAATACAAACATACACAGATAATTTGTCAGTGCTTATAAAATATTGTATAGCTCAACATAAAGAGTAAACAAAACTTCCAGTGAACATCGAACGCTGCGTAACGAAAAACAATTTCCCCAAAGTGCATGAAATATAACGAATACTACTGACATTTCCTTTAGTCAGTTTTCTTGTAATTATTTAAAACCTATGAGAAAAATAGAACAGCAATCTTTCTCTTTAAATTCTCGAATTAACATATTGACGGCATAATGAAAAGCATAGAAAAGCACTTTTAATTGTCTCCATGCCATCAATTTATATCAACATTTTATATTTCAACAGAAGTTTTCTCTAACACTCACCTGTGAAATGTGACATTGAGACCTTTTTTATTGTATCTGTTGATATATCCGAAAGCGACACAACTCAATACCATTTTTAAACTCTCATAAAAGCACCAAGAGTGATCTGGTTATTTGCATGTCTGTGAATGCAATACTTCAATTTTCTTCCATACGCAATATGGCGGACCGCGATACATACAGCCGAGGCGGCGGCCATTTTCGGCTTCAATTTATTTTCCAAGTAGGGGTACGCTTGGGCGTCTCCTTCTATCTTATTCCTCCAAGATTACTACACACACTATTATCTTTGTGCACAGTATACAACGTTTCAAATATAGGATCCTTTTCTTTGCTTTCTTTATTTTTACTTATGTACTTTGTACGTAGTAAACGTTAACTAACGATAATAACAAGTCCGTGTAAACAATGCATGCGTATCACGTGACCGACCGAATTAAGAAATTCCTGGTTACACTCGTCACGGCGCGGGTACGATAATTGCGTATTAATTTTGCGACCAGTTTTGTGCACAAGAATATTAGATGAACATTTATAAATAAACGTATTCTTCACGATGTCAACTATCTCCACAGTCATCCAATATGGGTAAGAGAAAAGCAAACAGACACATTACCTTAACAGCGGCATCTCACGTCCGTGAACATTGAGCTGTATAAATACTTTCCTTTTTTATGTATTACACAGTTTGTCACGCCTTCCTTTTTATCTCTGCATCCCCAGGATAGACTAGTAATCCACTCCAAAAAATTTCCGTCCATATAACATTTGAAGTACTACTGAATGGGATAATACGTCACCACTACGTACTGCACACCGTACCATCCTTAAAATCACTTACAACATCTACTGTCCAGGCGGCTCATCGCTGCCAAGTCTGCCGGCTGGATTCACATGTCCACGCTGCCGCGCTAACCCATTATTTCCAGCAACCGGCTTTTCATCCCCGCTTGTGTACGCACACAAATCTATGAACATGAGACGCACAAAATCAGGTGGACTTACTCCTTGTCCATAACAAACATGTGAAGGATCATGCGTGTCTGTCACACCAGGTACAAAAGGAAATCATTTCTCCATCGAATTGTGACTGGTGACGAAAAGTGGATCTATTTCGAGAATCCTAAGCGTAAAAGATCATGGCTAACTCCAGGAGAACCGGCGACATCGACTGCAAGACCAAATCGCTATGGACGGAAGACAATGCTTTCTGTTTGGTGGGATCAGAAGGGAGTGATCTATTTTGAACTGCTGAAACCTGGTGAAACCGTTAATACCCAACGTTACCAACAACAAATGATCGATTTGCGTCAAGCTTTGCGTGAAAAACGACCAGAATATGACCAAAGACAACGTAAAGTGATTGTGCTTCACGATAATGCACGCTCCCACACAGCAAAACCGGCCAAGGAAACGATTGCGACGTTTGGCTGGGAAATCCTTTCGCATGCTGCATACTCATCAGACTTGGCGCCTTCCGATTTTCACTTCTTTGCATCCATGGGACACGCACTTGCTGACCAGCGCTTCACATCTTACGAAAATTGCTTGATGACTGGTTTGCAGCACAAGAGGCACAGTTTTTTTTTGTCTGGCATCCACACATTGCCGGAACGATAGCAGAAATGTATCGCTAGTGATTGCCAACACTTCGAATAACACAGTTCTTAGCATTGTCATCCAACCACTGTGTCTTTTCTGCACATAAATTCCGGTTTCATATTTACACACCTGGTATATATTAACCGCGTCATATGCCTTGAAATGCCAATAAAAGCCGCATGAACAGGTCGTCCTTGAGAGAAATTATGTACATTTAAACCAAGACCGCTAAGACGTCAAGAGTCCCCATGTTTTTACGAAAAGCAAATTGATGAGCCGAGAGCTTATTTTCAGGCTCAAGATACCACTCCATTCGAGCTAAAATACATTTCTCGAAAAGTTTAAGGACGTTTGATGTGAGACCTAGAGCCCTGTAATTTGTTCCGTCTTTGGCATCCTTACCATGTTTTATAAAGGGATAGATGATTTGTTCAGTCTCTATGGGAATCTGACTTGGTCAGTTGAATAGAATTTAACACTAGAAACACGAAGCAGTCATTTTGACTGTCCTATTGAAATGTATGGTTTTGTTTGTGTTTTGCAGATGGCAGCACTAAACATTTCTCGTTTCTGCACAAACATGCAAATTACATTAACTGTAGTATTAGCTGAGAGTATATAATTTTTAAATCTATTTTATTTACCAGCTATATTTTGATATGCATAATTTCAACAGTAATTTCATATTGCTATTCCGCGTTGTTTTATAACACTTCTCACAGTGTCTTATGATCAAGTATCAAATTAGTTCACGTATATTCGGTGATGTACGTAAGTCAATGTGCATTGTAATTGGTTGTTGTGAACTGTGTAATTTTGCCATTTTAGGATGAAACCTCAAGAAATACTACGCACTTTACAGGATCTATCAGAAGGTGAGTCCGATTCTGAAAGAAATGTGGACAATTTGGAGGATTCTAGTGAAGAGGAGGAAGCTTGGAGCGATGTTGAAGTGTGGTATTCTCAAGCGACGAAGAAGAGGAAGATAGTGACAGAGAAGACACTAGCAGTAGTGTTGCCCCAGATGGAACAATGTGGACAAAAGTGAATTTGGTACAAGGCGTCGTTGGCCGTACTTCTAAGCAGAATATTGCCCGTGAAGATCCAGGACCGTCAAAATTTGCCAAGCGTCGAGTTTCTGAGGAAGAATGTAGTAGTGCTGTTCGTTCACTATTCGATGAACCCTTGATGAGACATATCCTCAAGTGCACCGTTGCTGAAGCACAGGCAACTGAAGTCATCAACATGGAATTTAACACTTTCAGAACTAGAAACTTATTTGGGGCTTATTATTTACCGAGGGGCTACCGGTGCTTCAACTACACCCATCGGCAGCTTGTGGAATAGAAAAAAAGGACCACCTATATACAGGGAAACAATGAGTAGGGATAGGTTCTGTGAAATAAAACAGTACTTGAGATTTGATGAAAAGACAAGATCTGTCAGACTGCAAACGGACAAATTTGCACTCGCCTCAGAACTGTGGGAAGCGTTTATTCACAACTGCATAAAATGCTACAAACCACATGGCAACGTGACTGTGGACGAGCAGCTTTATCCTTCGAAAGTCAGATGTCGATTTTTGCAATATATGCCAAACAAACCAGGCAAATTTGGCATCAAATTCTGGTTACTCGCTGACGTACAATCAAAGTACGCCCTCAATGGCTTTCCATATCTACGCAAAGATTCTGAACGTTCCCCTGACACACAATTAGGTGAATTCGTTGTGTCCAAGTTGATAAATCCGTTCATCGGAAAAGGAATAATTGTTACATGTGACAACTTTTTCACGACAAGGAAACTGGCTGAATCTCTGAGGGCAAAAGGTACTAGTTTGGTGGGGACAATAAAGGAAAACCAAAGGGAACTTCCTAAAGGCTGTGCATCCCAAAAAGACAAAGAACTGTACCACTGTGACGTTTACCGCGACCAGACTGGTAATACGCTAACTGTCTACAAATGCAAACGGAACAAAAGTGTTTGTGTGTTGAGTTCCATGCATAAGTCAGTGTCAATTTCTGCGACACCAAAGAAAAAACCCGAAACTGTAAATTATTACAATCAGACAAAGTATGGTGTAGACATCGTGAATCAAATGGTGAAGAAACATACCGTTAGATGTGCGTGTAGACGGTGGCCAATGTATATTTTCTTCAATGTTGTTGACTTGGCCTGTTTGAATTCTTTGGTTATATACAGAGAAGTTACCGGAAACAAAATCAGTAGACGAGAATTTCTCGAAACTTTAGCCGAAGAGCTGATGACACATGACATTAATGATAGTGATACCTTATCTGAAGGTGAGGAAACATCTTTCGCACGAAAACGAAACCAATGTCAAGAACGATTATGTAAAAATAACAAAACAGCAGACATCTGCTTCAAATGTCGAAAGTATGTATGTGGAAAATGTACGGCAGAGGTTCGAAAGAAAGTTATCTGTATCAAGTGTAAGTGATTTTACAAGGATGCCCAAATTGGAGCCTAATTTGGTAGATATCATTGGAAATGTTATGAAAGACTTAGTAACAATCCTTGCCTATTTTCATCATTTTACTAGATATATGCTTGATTTTCATAAATAAAACATGTTTCACAACTTTATCTCATATCAGACCTCTTTGTGTATTTGAAAAATGTAAGCAAATACAACTATCAATATACATATGCATGTAAAGAAGAAATAAAAGCATTTTTTAACAATATTCCTCTCCATAGTAACTTCTATTTTACTTCCCTTCGCACACCCTATGTATTCATTTCGCGAGCCGCAGGTTGAGGATCTCTGCACGTTCTCTAGGTATTCTTGTATAAGATATCTATCGCATAAAACTTATCAATAAAATTTTCAACTACGTTAGCCCAAATCGGTTAAGCAGTCAATTCGTGCTTCTAGGGGGTTCGAAATGTCCGTGCTTCTAGTCTTAAAGAGAGTGCACAACCAATCGTACAATTTTACAGGTTGCTAATTTAGAATTAAAAATTAAATTAATTTGTTACATGGGTATAAAAGCTCCAAACACTGTAACATTAGAAAAGAACATGAAAAATAAAATGTAAGGTTATATAGGAAATCAAGCCATTTCCATGATTATACTACTAGTGGTATGCAGTGTTGCAGCTGTTATGTCGCTCAAGATGAGACATTAGTCACGGAAAATGATTCGAGGCGTTGCCGAGAAGCATTAGATACTCATTACCCATATGTACGCGAAATTATTTAAAAGCATATCGTACTAAAATATATATCCTTGCCGCTTAAGTAGTTCCTTTTCAAATTACATTTGACAAAGTGTGCTTGTCTGCATGACAGAACTTTTTTGTTACAATGGGAGAAAATTGTTACACTAAAATATTTTGATCATGCTTCCAACTTTGTTTATTTCGAACATACATGAAAATTATTTTGTCAGAATACAAGTTGGTTTTTAGTTTGAAATTTTCTCACAACTTTTGTTTTTCTGTTTCTTAATTTCACATGAAAAGATTTTTTGTGGCAATACAAGTTTATTTATTTTGAAAATCATCATTTGTACTTGGGCTTCGGCCCAGATTGGTTCCAAGAACATCTTAAAATATGTGGACTTGGACACAGATAGGTTAATTTGACTCCTTTTGTTTCTTTTATTGGTTCCTTCCTTTGAACATATACATACATCCCGGAGTAAATCGTCAAAGAGGTGGACTCCCAACATAAATATAGAGACAATTTTTTATTATTATTATTATTTGGGTTGACGTTCCAAATACTAATTAACTTTACTTTCAGCAAAATCCCACGCCAGAAGTAGGAGTAACATTAGTGGTAAATCTTTATATAGAATCAACTGCACCTGTGGTAGTCTGGGTCAGTTCGGAGACGTTACAATGCATGTTTGTCCCATCAAGCGAGATCAGAAAACACAATCCTTACGAGGAATATGTTGACATTACATAAAACATGGCGCTACAGGCGAGGTGTCGCTATAAAAGAGTTACACTGTATTGTATTCGCAGACGTGCAAATAATCTCTTCATTTTTTATGTAAATCTTATCATGGTTAGGAGTGTTGTTGCATTTGGTTGTATCAACAGGTACAATAAGAATCCTCCTAATGTTACATTTCAGAGGTAAACGTCAGAGAAAACCAAGGAAACCGGTTTCTGTGTAACTTGGGGTGGCCCATTCAGATGTGTGTGTTGTTGCCAGATAAGAAGGTACATCGGGCTCTAGCATTGTTAGAAATAGACATAGAATGTTCATGAATTCAAGCACAATTTCACGAATAACATTCGAGTTCAAACATCTTACTACATTACCATAAGTTCTCAGTTTTACATACAAAATTGCAGCACTGTTACACACCACGTTTCTCTACAACCGTAAGATTTCGTAGTCGTAAATGTAATAATTGAGAACACATATGACATCATCTACTTTTCAGGTAACATAATGTTCTACTATGTTTAGAATTTCACATTCCTGAGAACTCTCTTTAAGGGATACGTTCACACCATCAATAAGTAAGTAGCATTTACTTCATGAATGCTGTGTGTTGACGATCGACTATAGTTCATTCGCAGTAACTTTGCGCCAAAATTAGTGCAAGGCTAATAGTAGAGTTACCATACGTTCGTATTTTGAACGGACAGCCCGTATTATAAAAACTTTGTCCGTGTCCGTCCCGTACTTTGCAATATTAATTAAATGTCCGTATTTTTCATTTAATGAGTGAAACAGTTGTTGATTATTAATATTCTTTTAAACCTCCATATTTCTTTAAATGCGTATCACACAGTTTTGCAAAGAATGTTTGCGTTGCGCACAAATGTAATTTCCAATAAAATTAAACAACGTTCTCAGTGATTACATTATTTACTCAATACTTATACTTTAAATTGAATTGAAGGCAATTGAAAAACGGATATTAAAGTTTGAGTTCAGTTGTGTTTACTATCTTAATCCTCACTAGTTGGGGCCTAATACATGCATTTTTTTAGAACTCCATGTACATCGTGTATAATAAAAAGTATCGAACTTTACTTCAACCCCTCTTGACTGGCCCGAGATACTGTCCGTGTTTCTTGTGGCAAAATACGTGTAATTCATAAGACGAAGTTTCGCCATAACTCCTCACGAGGCTGTGCTTATTATATGTTGATGAACTGCATATTAACGAAATGATAATGGCATATAGCTTTTCGTAGCACTTTTTGGAAGCTGGGTTGCCGGTAGGTGTTTATAGAAGTATGTGTGGTAATTGTTTGCAAGGAAATAAAGGGTATAGAGCCTTACATATAGCGCGGAAGCTGCGGCCATAATGTGGAGTTTATCTATTTTCCCAGAGTGTATGATGATATGCGGACCAGCTATTTAAAACCGCCACGCCTACGTAAAAAATAAACTTTGTAAACTTAATTTTGAATGGGCGATTTTTAGTAACTGAATTCGGTCCGTCACGATTATGAATGCGATGCTAATTAAAATTCAGATCCATGCACCAGCCGGGACTCGAATCCGGGACCTTCGAGTCGCTTACTTAGCCCCCCAACCCACACGGCTACCAGGTCGGCGTCACACATACGTACTTTTTTAGGTAGTAACTCAACTCTTTACATATGTGTGTTTACTACCTTATTTCCTTATTCCACAAATCTCTTAATGCAATCAAACATTCATATTTCTTACTTCAGAAACTAGCGAATTTGATGCGTATTTTGTTTAAAACTTACTGCGCTATCCTGTATTCTACTGTTTTCATAATTCCTGAACAACTCCCTAGATGGCGAAATAGTAGAAATCCATTGCCAACCGTCGCTCTGTTCCCACTAACCACCAGTTAAGTAACTACCAGTCAAAAGGCAAATCAAAAACGGTTATTAAAGTTAGAGTTCAGGTTAACTTTAACTAGTAGTTAACTGGACAATGAAAACCTAGCCCTAAAACTACCGAAATACGTATTTTGTGTGTTCGGATGTGAAAGTAACCGTGTAAACAATAACCCAATCATTTTTTTTTTTAATCACTTAGCAATGTTCTATTGGGAAAGAAACTTCTACCGGTTCTGACATGTCATAGGTTAGCGGACTACTGACCTCACAATGTCAATATACCTAGAAAAATTGTTTTAACGATAATTAGAACTCGTACTGATCATACAAGGCTTTAAGATAGGATGTAGTCCTTCCCCTTTGTGTGAGTGTTTACAAGCTGAACAAAATGTGAAACACGTCTTAATACATTGCTTTAAGTATCGAGCTAATATAATAAAGTCACTTTTAAAAGTTCTTTACCGACTGCCAATGCCAAAACCTATTTCACTTGAAAATATTCTTTATGAGCCGAGGCAGCAAATTGCATACCTAATTTTTTTGTTTTTCTTCTTTTCTAAAGATAGGGAAGATTTTATGACTGTCCTATGCATGTCTACTTTTTCATTTTTATTTTTTTAAGGAAAAAACATTGTCAGCTTTGAATGAATGTAAAACGAGCATGAGATAAGAGTTTTTATTATAATTCCAATTGCTTCTTGTTGGGTTATGTTGAAATTGATGTATTGTATTTCAATGATTGTTCTTAAGTTTTGTCTTTTATACTGTAACACTTTGTCTGATGTAAAAAGACTGTTCATAAGATTTGTTTTTTTAACCTACAGTTACTAATTGTCTTTATATGGTTTGTTCTAGTCGAGGCCTAACGAAGATAATCTCTAAATGGATAACACATGAAGTCTAGTGGTCTGTACTAAATTCAGTTCGAATTTCCATCAACTGGTTTCTGTAATCGGAAAGAAAATAGTAGAAACATACAACTGTTCTATTGCATATATAATTTGTACACAGTTATATATTTTCTTCTTCCTAAATATTGTAAGCTCGATACAGCTCTTACGTAAACGACTATATACCGCAATAAATTCATACACGTCGTGCTTTTATGACTGGTCAATGATACACAATAAAAGCAAAGCAACTGACCTCACAGATAGCGCTTCCATTTTCTGAATCGCTAGCCACGTAATCAGAGAAACATTAGACTAGCCACACGCGCAGGCAGTGAGTGTGGACAAACATCACATCACAAATTGTTTAGTTAGATAAAGGTAGTAAACCGATTGCAGTCTACTTCAACATTCGGGAGGGGAAGGTTAAGATGCAGTTGACGATATCACATATCATCGATGGATCGAAAATTCAAGGTCGGAGACAGAAGCTGTTTGCCGAAAAGAATCTCGATTACGCCATATGAAATAACTCGAATCAAACTGTAGAGGAATTAGTGGAAACCTTCCAGGTAGACAGGACAACAGTTGAAAGCTGGATCGAATCACTTGAGTTTCAACACAAAGTTCGATCGTTGGATTCAACATGAGATGAGTACAACTCAGCATGAGAGACGCGTCGTCACCTATGCTTTGTTGCTGTCCCGTTACAAAAATGGACGGGTTCTTGACACGCATTATCACAGCTGATGAGAAGTGGGTTCTATACCACAACGTAAATCTTCGAAGGACTGTATGTCACGTTTCTGCACTGCCTCCATCGACGTTCAAACCAGAACTTCATCTCAAGAAAGTGATCGTAAGTATGTGGTGGTGGGAGCCAAAGGTCTAATTCCCTTCAAGCTCCTGGAACCTAAGGAAACTATTACTACCACCTTCTAATGGCAACATTTGGACAGACTACGAGTAGCATTGCTATCGAAGCGGTCAGGTCTCTTCAATAGCAAAGAGGGATCATCACCCATAAAAGGTCGATGTAGTCTGGTTTCGAGGTTGCATCATACCCGTCCGTCTTATTCTCCTGACTTGGACGCAATTGCGTTTAAAATTCCAACAGCGATACATTTGTGAGCCTGACCGCGAAAAAAGCATAGAATAAAACTTAGTATATTACCCATAGTCCTATCTATCAAAAAGAACCTATGCTGCCATCTCACGCATTAGCGCGCCTTGTCTAGAATGAGGTCTCGTGACATACACTATGAAGAATATTGGCTTGAAAAGTCAAATCTGATCGCCTTTTATAACACGGAAATATTTATGGTGGCATTTATTGAGCTAATATTCATATAATATTTTGCAACCAAAAACCATAAAAGGAACTTAAACACGCATCATTGCTCATTATTATTATTCAACATAAGATGAATACTTGACAATGAGATAGTTCATCAAATTGCTCCAAAACATGTCAGTAATATGAAAATATTGAACACGGAAAATCTGTAGATGTATTAACGAAATACGAAGCAGCAGCAAATATCTCTTAAGAAATGATTTTCCCTGTTGTATTTGTATCAAAACAGTTTAGACCTCGATTTGGCCGAGAGGTTAACGCGTTCGTTTTCTGTGAGTTGTCACGGACTCAATTCCCGTCGGCGTCCATTGAACGGAGTGGTTCGGGGACCACTTTACCAAAAACTGAAGGTATCAGCATTGCAGGATATGCTGAGGACACAGATATGATCGGAAGATCGCGGCGGGCAGTAGCAGAAAAATACGAAGAGCTAAAGAAGGTAGCTGAAGACTAACAAAACCAAGGCAATGGAGGTAGGAAGGGGGAAAACATCACATCGATATTGGAAACAACAACATAGAAACCGTCAGGGAATTCACATACCTACGAAGCAAAGTAAACGATAGCCAAGATATAGCCTACATGATACGAAATAGAATCATCAAGGGTAACAGCGCACTCACTTCACGCACTCAAATCATGTACGAAGAGCAACTCCGTAGAGCGTAACGCAAAACTCGTCATTTAGAAGACAATAATTCGTCCAATTGTCACATACAGAAGCGAAACCTGGTCGCTAAGAAAACCGAGGACATGTTTAACACTTTCGAGCGAGGAGTACTGCGGAAAATATACGGTCCTGTGAGAGAGAACAATGGATGGCGTATCAGGTTTAACCAGGAACTAAGGGAGGACCTAAGCATCGTAGAGTACATCGAAGTACGCCTCAGATGGGTAGGACACGTGGAACACATAAACGACAACTGGATCCCCAAAAAGCTAATGAATGGACAGATGTTTGGCAGCAGACGGAAAGGCAGACAAAGGACCCGCTGCAAAGACAATGTACAAAGAGATGCAGAGGAGAACCTCTTAGAGGTAAGAAACTGGCAACAGCAAGAGATCGACAAGGATGCAGGCGAAGGTTGAAGGTTGCAGGCCCACTGGAAGAAGAAACGTTGTCTTCAAAGACCTTCCGCTCTTGGTAGAGCACAAATGGGCACTATAGAGAAGAAATGATCCATGTCAGTCGTACTAAATGTTGGAAAATGATTTTTAAAACTGAAATGTTTCTATCCTTGAAATTGCTGCGAAGAGAATTTATAGGTGCTGCTTGGTTAAGGGCATCAGACAAAGATGACTTCTCCACAGTAAACAAATCAGAGCTGCGATTCTACTAACAATAGCGAAGGTTCAAGTCTCTTGCTAGTATTTTCGCCATGCAAACATTATATTGACAATTGCAGTATTTAGGTACTGATAACCTAATAGTTTTTTTTTATTGTATAGAATAATGTTTATGCCAAGTTTGGTGTAGATAGGTATAACTAAATGGAAGCAATTGTTTAAAAATGGCTTGGCAACACTGAACTAATCGAGACTGTTCCGGCGGCAAGTTTTTTCAGAACCATTCGCCCTCACTTCTCTCCAAGAACATTCGCCCTTTCTCGCGCAGGCGCAGAGCTTGAACTATAAGTAACACCGACAAGCTCTTCCGGAACTACCTTGGTCTGGTGGTTAATTTATCGGGAAGCTGATCCAGAGGTCCCGAGATCGAATCCTGGCGTCGTAACTTTTACATATTTCTTTTTAAAGAAAATCCATTTTTTTTTCTTCTTTTTCTTGTACATATACGTTTAGGAAATTTAATAAAAGTAGTGATTTATTATACCAAATAGAGGCTACTGAAATCTAGTATTCGCTCGGTGTGCAAGGAAGAGCAAGGTGCGTCCGAAGGGAGCTGAGCATAGCCCCCGGTTAGCGGTGGGCATACGCAAAAGCACTATTAACTCAAAAGTGTCGTCAACTTTTTATTCCACATTGTTTCCATGTGGGCTCTCCTTAGAGTGAGGACGAATAGTTCTGGAAAAAAAATCTTGCCTTCCGGCGACTCTGAGCTACTCCTAACCTCCACGATCCCATGGTCACTACAGGCCGATTTAGACGACGCCATTTATGCTACGATGAATCTTTACGATTAGCAGTAGTACGAGTGTGAAAGCAAGAATGCTATGGTATAAATCCATTAACTTTTTTCTTTTTATGCTGGCACACTACTTTCGCTACGATTCATAGTATCGTCTAAAATGCCTTAAGATAATCTACAAAAAGTGCAAGAAAGCAATTATTAATAATAAATATGAACATATACAAATATATTTAAAAAAAAAAAAAACTCCCGCCGGGATTCGAACCAGAGTTTTTGCTCAAGCCAACGCCTTAACCACTACGCGAAGATACGAACTTGCAAACGGTGATTTGGCAGTTGTATTTACAGTGCGAACACGCGAAATTGGAACAAGATCGCATCGGAGCCGGTCAATAAGTTCGTAAAAAACAAAAAATGCACTGGGGATATGGATCCCTTTAGTTTTATTGTAACGTCGAATAATGTTTATGTCAATTTTGGCGCAGCTAGAACTGGATGGAAGCAATTTGAACAACTGACTTCTTTTTTTAATAAAAAAAAATGGGTTGGCAATACTTATGTACTACACCAAACAATGCGGTTAGGCGGCTAAGCTAGTCCAAGACCTTACCAACGACACCTCAAGCCTCTTTCAACACCTTTTAGTTAAAAATGAGCGGAACCTAAAAAGCAATCACATAGATGATACCGTGTATATAAACTAATTTTCAACCAGAACTTTAGTATTCCTGTATCGTGCCTAAATAAAAAAAAAAAAAAGTATATTTTTAGCTACTCAATCTTGTGTTCAAGCTTTTCCAGGTTCCCTTCTAAGCTAACGCTTCAAGTGAATACTACTATGTTAACGTTTCGCATTTCCACTCTTCAACTGTTCTTATTCTTCAATTGTCTATACTATTCTACGTCACAATATGGCGCAAGATATTCTAAGCACACGTTCAAGAACTCCCAAATCAAAAGTAATTTGAAGTGTTTTTAAAATAATAGAAATAGTGGAAATGGCCATTGTCAATAGGAATTTCAACAATCTACTACTGGATAGTTTCGAACAGTACAGGTTTGTAGAAATCCAACATATTCTCTTGAACATCGCGCTGACTTTATTCTTGGAAAGACTTTTAAATCACTGACATATACTAGGGTTTGAGAAATTCCCCATAGCCCTTAAAGTTGCTTAGGAATTAACTGATGGCTGAATCTCTTCCCAATCAATAAATGTGCAGTTTCATTGAAAATGCATTTCTCCACGTCTGGTGGTACAGATATGGACAAAAGTTTTGTCGCATGTTTAGAACTTTTCTTATTTCAAAAATAAATATATTGAAACATCGTATAAAGTTGACTTGACAGACGCACTTCCGACAAAAATATTGTCCTGATATGTAGCGAAATGTGGGCGAAATTTACAAAACTATAAACTTTCGTCGAGAGTCCAAAAATCTAATGAGTTGTACAGTTCCATCGCTCTTTATATTTTGTAAAACAATGGGAATTTTTGTTAGTAGAAGTCAGATACGAGAGGGCACCTTCGCGAATTTAGGAAATGTTTTTAAAGACCTGTGACAATACTTTTGTCCACAGCTGTACCTGCTTTTCACGGATTATTCTGAGCGCTGCTACACATTCCTATGGATGGAGTTCTTGTGAACACACCGGAGACTGGCTGGAATTGAATGGCGACGTGAACGACTGAATTGAGGACGTCCTCCATATCTGAATGTACTAGCAATATTTTTATTTCAGGGCGCCTACAGAATTAGAACAAGTCAAATTCTTCGACTCAACCTCCGTACTGAAATTCTTCACTCAAACAGGAAACTCTCTAGTCCTCCCCCATTAGGGCTCTAGCCACTCAATGAAGTATGAATTTTAAATTTGCTTCCTTCCATTTTTTAAAAATTCAATCTCGGTTACATAGCTTGCGTAATTAAAGGATCAAGGGGAAATATCAGATAATCCAGAAAAAGCTTTTACATTTTCTTTAGTTCACAATGGCTCGTGGCGTCCTCAAATCTTGCAATGTTCATTTAACTCATTTCCAGATGTCATGCAATGATGAAATTGTGTACAGCGACGTAAGTCGGGTGACAATACAATATCCGTAATTACTTTCATATATTTCTATATATTTATAAAACTATATTTTTTCTTTTTAATACGGACTACTTTCTCCTCAAATAAATAAATACTAGCCTGCAAGGAACTGTGGTTTGACTGGTTGCAGAACACTTTAGGATTTAGGTCACATAAAACATTAAAATAACTTTTAAAAAATGATGAATAAACTTTTTAAAAACATGTTTTTCTTAAACAATCCGTACTAAAAAGTAAAAAAAAAAAGTTTATACATGACTAAAAAGAAAAGCATAGGGCGCGCCAATTGAAGAATTTATAAATTGACTGTATATGAAAGAGCGCCCCATGCTTTTCTTTTAGTCATGAATAAACAAAATTATTTTTTACTTTTCAGTATGAATGGTTTAAGAAAATTAAAAGTTTTTTCTCCTTTCTTCAGTACAACAAAACTGAGCGCAAATTTGTTGCCCTATCTGCCCCCCCCCCCCCCCC